>SZWC01000192.1:184957-211091 GCA_023375785.1 Penium margaritaceum
GTGGTGGTGGTGGTGGTGGTGGTGGTGGTGGTGGTGGTGATGGTGGTAGCAGTAGCTGAGAGTGGCATCATGTGGTGTGGTCAAAGTGGTGGTGTGGTCAAAGTGGTGGTGTGGCCAAAGTGGTGGTGTGGCCAAAGTGGTGGTGTGGTCAAAGTGGTGGTGTGTGTTGGAGATGCTATGGTGCAAATGGTGCGTATGTGGTTCACCCAAGCAAGTGCCAGGGTGTTGTCTGGTACACACACGGACACATTAGCTACAGTTCTGGATGGATTGGATTGGATTGGATTGGATTGAATTGAACTGGATGAAATTGGATTGGATTTGACACCATAATCCAATCCAATCCATCCAGAGCTGCAGCCAACGTGTCAGCGAGTGTTGGCGGCAGCCACTACCCACCACATCACCACCGCATCTTGTTCACAGCGGCCGGGCCCACCACGCAAGGCTAGCGCTGGGCTGCATGCCCTGATGTGGCATACCCTGATGTGGCATGCCCTGATGTGGCATGCCCTGATGTGGCATGCCCTGATGTGGCATGCCGTGCAATGCTGTGGCAGTGCAAGCCGGCAAAAGTCCGTGTGGGCATGCATTTGTGCAGACTGGCAATGGCATTCAACTAGATGTGGCCTACCAGATCCTGCCGTAGCACTGCCTTGTAGCTTGCCTTGGTATGGTTGGACTAGGCTTGCCTTGGCATGGTTGGACTACGCTTTCCTTGGCATGGTTGGACTAGGGTTACCTTGGCATGGACTAGGCTTGCCCAGGTGCACTTGGTTTTGTTATCTGCCGCTTGGGTTGGATTGGTTCCGTTCGCTGTGGTCGTGGTCTTGCTTGATGGCACCACAAGTCAGGCTGCTCTGTTTGTGCCATCTTTTGTGCCTGCACTGTGTGGATGGATACACTATGCCCTCCACAGTGCTCATGCCCTCCACAGTGCTCATGCCCTCCACAGTGCTCATGGTGCAGATGGTCAGCGCAGTGAGTGTGCGCGAAAGTAAACCAATATGACTTAGTGTGTGTGCGTGGTGCTGTGGATGGCATGCAGGCGGATCTGAGCGGAGGGTACTACGACTCGGGCGACAACCTCAAGTTTGGGCTGCCGCTGGCGTTCACGGTGTCGACGCTGGCGTGGGGCGTGGTGGAGTTTGGCGCGCAGATGGAGTCGGTGGGGCAGCTGCAGTATGCGCTGCAGGCCATCAAGTGGGGTGCGGACTACATCGTTAACGCACACCCTCAACCCAATGTGCTGTACGGCCAGGTGGGTGTCTGCATGTGTCTGCCTTCGCTGTTGTGTTGTTTTCATTGGCGCGTCATGTCGGTGTGCTGATGGTTATGACAGTTCACGACCATCAGCACACCGACGTCGTTGTTACTGCAGGAGCCGCTGGGCTGTTCAAAATCGCGGAATGAAGAGCATGAGTCAGAAGGTAGGGACTCCCATGTCTGCCCATGTCGTCATCCTGCAGCCACTAACGCAGAAAGCCTACTACCTTGTACCTGGTCAAGACAGCAGGTGCCACTTGCTGCAACCTGGTGACTTCTCTCGTCTTGTCTTCTCTCGTCTTGTCTTCTCTCCTCTTGTCTTCTCTCGTCTTGTCCTGAAGCAGGATAGCCCATGTGCACATGTACATGTACGAGCATGTGGATGTGGGCATGCAGGCTTGTGAGCCATGCACATTCAGGTGCAGTGGCTCATGAATCCGCATGACCATGGCAGGGGACGTGTGCAGATTAATGTGCGTGTTCATGTCCACATGTGCATTTCAATCTCCACATGCGCAAACCAATGGCAATGGCGATGGCAATGGGCAGGTTGGTGACCCCACGGCAGACCACAGCTGTTGGCAGCGGCCAGAGGACACGCGTGACCAGCAGAAACCAACGTACGTGTTGGACGCTCAACGACCCGGCTCCGAAGTGGCTGCAGAGTCAGCGGCGGCGCTGGCGGCGGCGTCGCTCGCGTGGCAGTACACGGACCGTGCGTATGCGCGCATACTGCTGACGCACGCGCAGCAACTGTTCTCGTTTGCCGACACGTACCGCGGGCGGTACACGAGCAGCATTCCAGCCGCCACCACCTACTACAACTCTTTCTCTGGCTACAATGTGAGTGAGCGTGTGCAAGATGGTAAGGTAGCATGCAACCACGTACAGTTCAGACTTGAGCTATTCACAGTCTGGCATGTGTTCTGTCCACAAGGGAGATGTGGGAGGCCAGTGAGCTGTGCGCATGACAAATGTGGAAAAAGCATGGGAAAAGACAAGCTGTTCTGCTGGCCGCTTATCTCCTTGCCTTCACTTACTCTCCCTGCCCCCTCCCACCCCCCTTTGAACCCCCCGCTTGCAAGACGTTAAATCTGTTCCAGCTGTCTCGTTGTCCATGGACACGCAGGACGAGCTGCTGTGGGCGGCGGCATGGCTCATGCGAGCACTGCCTGGCGAGACGCAATACGCGGCGTATGTGGCGAACAATGGCCAGAGCTTGGGCGGCACCACCATGACCGCGGGGGAGTTCAGCTGGGACAACAAGTATGCCGGCGCACAGATTCTGCTGTCTAAGGTGAGCTGAGGGTATGCTTGGATTAAACTCGCTCACCTGATGCCTCAGGTAGGCGAGTTGGGCACGTCGAACTCGGATAGTGTCTGCAGGTGACATGTCGACAACGTTGAGCAAGCATACCTGAGGATTATTGGACACTTAACATTTGCAACTCAAACGCGGAATGCGAGTTAGATCCAGACTCACCTTCCTTTATACGGGTGTTGCTGATGCCTCGACCCTGTTGTGCTTTCAGAATGCCATAAAATGCAGTCACAGTCCACACTAAGGCCATGTTTGCTCTAGCTCAGCAGCTAGCCTTGTCCTGGTTTCACAGGAGAGATGCAGCAGGCAGAGAGGTACAAGCTGGTTTGTGATGTGTGGGCTCATCGTGTCTTGTGCATGCATCTAGAGTGTACTCCAACTCATCCATCTCACCAACTCCGGTTGCCGTGGTTAATGTTCATGACAGGCTTTTTTCGACGGCAACCAGCCAGCATGGGTGTCGAGTGCGCTGGAGCAGTACTGGCGGCGAGCGCAGGATTACACATGCAACACGCTCAAGTACGCGTCACGCACGCCCGGCGGCCTCCTCTTCCTGCAGCCGTGGAGCAGTCTGCAGTACGCCACATCCACATCGCTCACCTTCTCGGCACTTGCCGAGTACTTGGATGCGTCGTCGCGCTCGGTGGCGTGCGGCGATGGCACGCAGGTGCAGCCTGCAGAGCTGCGCGCGTTCGCCAAGTCACAGATAGACTACATTCTTGGCAACAACCCCCTCAGAATGAGCTACATGGTGGGATTTGGCAGCAGCTTCCCGCAGCGGTACCACCACCGAGGGGCGTCGATCCCCTCCATCCAGACCATCCCCCCCGGCATGCCGTGCGGCAATGGATGGACGTACTTCCACACGCAGAACCCTAACCCGAACCTACTGGAAGGCGCAGTGGTGGGTGGACCTGACCGAGGAGACGGGTTCAAGGACGAGCGCAGCAACTATCAGCAAAACGAGCCATCAACGTATGTGAATGCACCGCTCGTGGGAGCGCTGGCGCGGCTGGCTGGCGGCCCGTCCAAACCTGGGCTGGGGCTGTCAGGTGGAGGGAAGAAGCCTCCGGCGTCATCGCTGCCATCGCCATCGCCATCGCCATCGCCATCGCCATCGCGATCACCATCACAATCACCAGCACCATCACCACCTAGGCGGTCTTCCCCCCCTCCACTGCTCCCTCCTCCGCCGGTTGTGTCGCGGAACCCTACACCAGAGATACCTTCTCCTGGTGCGTTTCTCGAGAGTGCTGTGCAGAGTTTCCACGTCCCGTTCCCTTCTGTTGAAACTCCCAGAGCGAGCTGAACTGGAGAGTCAGTGTTCACTACGCAGTGCCTACTTTGCCACCATCTACCAGAGCTGGCAGTAGCTGTGCATGCTGACTACCGACCATCATGGTGTAATGAGGCATGCTGTTGTCCGCGGGTGTGGCCTGTGATGCCATGTGATGTCATGTGATGTGGTGTGATGTCATGTCATGCAGGTGGTAAGCAGAGCAGCGGGGTTTCGCGGCGGCACGTGTCGGTGAAGGTGGAAAAGAGGGGAGGGTCATGGCGATTCAAAGGCCAGCTGCTGATGTACTACGTGGTGACGCTGCGCAACGTATGCTCGATGCCGCTGGTGGATGTGCGGCTGAGAGCCGCCAACTTCCACCCTTTCAAGTGAGTTTGCTGCTGCTGTGGTGTCGGCATGCTGTGGTGGTGGGTGTGGATGTGACAGGCATGGTTTTACTTTTTGTGGGAGGTACAAAGCTCAACGGGAGATGACGAGGCTATGTGTGCTGCGAGTGGACGCCTCCGTTTCAACATGCGCATGCTAGTAGAGGGTCCTGGTAACGACTCGTCGTTGAGGCCTTGAACACTGTCACCAGTCTCTCATCAGAAGATGGGTGTTTGCATGTGGCTGTGTGTGGTGCTCCTGCTGTTCGCCTGCAGGTACCAAGGGTTGACACCGGTGGGCAAGAACGTGTACCGCCTGAAAGCTCTAGTGAGTGAACGCAGCTCTGGCAGCAGCAGCAGCAAGCCCGGAATCATCCTGCGGCCGGGCAGCACAATCACTTTCTCCTTCATCCAGACCGGCAGACCCGCCGCGTTTGCAGAAGCAGGAGCCACTGTCTCTTCCAGCAGAGGCCGCAGCACCTGAAGGTTGCGACTTTGCAGCAGCAACGACACGACAAGTTGCTCAGTGCCTTGAACTGCTCACTCACTGTCGACAGAAGAAAGCTGCATGTCCACTCTGTGCCTAGAGGGGGGCACTACACATGGAGCTGGGGGCCAGCTGTGGAGTCGGCCCACGTGTGCCGTGGGCCCACATGTGGAGTGGGCTCGGGCCTGTTTAGCTACAGAGCCAATCTACGTCACCATAGATATGAGACACCAGTGTGAGCCAGGTAGTGGTCTGTCCACAAAGCGTGGACGCAGGTAGGTGTAGGTGTAGGTGTAGGTGTAGGTGTAGGTGTAGGTGTAGGTGTAGGTGTAGGTGTAGGTGTAGGTGTAGGTGCTGATGTAGATGGCTGGCAAGCCCCTCCTGTAACAATCTTCATCCTCTCCTCCACTTCATGAGGATGGATGGAGATTCTCCATCAGATAGCTCCCTCCCGCCCTCCCGACCTCATGTGATATTGCTGTACTATCTCCCTGTCCTTGGGCAGAAATGCTCCGGGTATCTCCAGGCCCTGAAACTATTTTAAGCCTCTGTTGCAACTCAGGATGTGTTTCTTGTTTCTCTTGGAGTTATTATGCAAGATCTGGCTCACCAGAGGAAGAGTGGCCCAGTTGCAAGTCACGAAGGCTTGAATACCTTCGAACAAAATGCGGTTAGATAGCAGACCACAATAATGGTGCGGCAAAGGTGAGAAAGTTCTCAAGACCATCATGGAAAGCTTCATCCGCTTCCTCTCCTAGAAGACAGTTACGCTTCCATGCGAGGCAAGTATGAGTAGGATAAGGACCAGACTCTGGGAGTGTTGACTAGTCTGGGAGCAGCTCTTATTGCTGTGGGTCAGTGAACATGCAAGTGATCTCTTCACTCTTCCCACATAAAATCTACTGACATACACGGCGCTCTCAATGAGGAGTGTTGTGATTTGTGACGTTCTTGTACAGTCTACTGTGACCACTCGGCCGTGTCCATACTCGTGCAGATCCCTCAGGCGGGCCCTGGTGACACCAGTGCGATGATTGGCGGCGGACTACCAGCTTGGAGCTGGCCGACTACCGTTCCAGAGCCTCGGACACTGCCGAGACTCCCTCCTGTTTTCTCTGCAGCCTCCAGGAGTCTTTTCGACGGACCGGCCATGAGCCCGATTTGCATGTTTTTACATTGCGTGTCCACCGTTTGATGATGGATGCATGCATGTGACCAGTCGTAGTGTCCGTCTTGTGATCCTGCACGTCTAGGTTCAGACGGCGTAGCATTCTGACATGTGTGCGCATAGTTATGGCCAAAACAGTGGTTTTGGGCCGGTTTTAGGACAACTCTTGGACTGCCGCGTGCGACACCCGCTGTGCGCCGCAGAAGGTATTTATGCCATGGACCTGTAACTTGTCATTTCTCTCTGCAAATGCTATTGAAGCTTTCAGACACTTTGCCTTGTGTCCCCTAGCCAAACTCTTGCCGTTGCGTGCACAACTTGTGACAATCGTCACCGTCTGATCAGGCACTGACGCCTGGTCAACGGGAGTGTTGCTAGGAAGCTTGCTTGCATCTTCTCATGGTATCAAAGCAGTGAAACAGTTCTCACTGAGTTGCGCAGCACAGACACAGCAGAGCAGCAGCAGTGAGAGTCACCGCTGCAGCACATCCATTGGGGCTTGTCGAAGACAGCCGGTCGCCGTCGACGCAGCCCACACCCATCACGTGAGACCGTAGCAGCTGCGTTGCCACCGTGCCAGCAGCAGCATAGCAGCAGAGCAGCAGCAGCAGCAGCAGCAGCAGCAGCATCGTAGCAGCAGCTATAGCAGCGCGTGGCAGCTGCAGCGAGTGCAACCGCCGTGCGCAGCCGCAGCGGCGGCCGTGGCAACAGCAGCGCAGCGGCAGCAGCGGCGGCAGCAGTAGAGCAGCTGAAGTGGCAGGAACAGCAGCGCAGGAGCAACAGCTGGAGTCGCAGCGGCAGGAGCAGAGCAGCAGCAGCTGCAGCAACAGCAGCTCAACAGCGGCAGCAGCAGGAGAGCGTGGCGGCGGCAGCAAGCAGCAGCCGTAGCGTGCAGCAGTAGCAACGGCATTCCGCAGTCGCTGCTGCCATTGCTGCGCACGCAGACACGCAGCTGCTACTGCAGCTGACAGCACAGCTGCAGCAGCAGCTGAGCGGAAGCTGCTGCACAGCTTCGGTTCAGCCGCCGCAAAGTGGTTGCACGCTCGCGTAGAACCGCGAGAGAGAGAGAGAGAAAGAAAAAAAAGGGGAGTCAAGCTAAAGTCAGCAAATTTGCTTGCTGACATCATCAGGTTGTGCTGACGTCAGCAACCACCTGATGACGTGAGCACCATACTTAGCCAATTTTTTTGCCGTGCAGTAAAAAATTGCCAACGTCTCAACTTCTCGAGAAATGCTGACGCTTTAGCAATCCGACAAACCTGACTTGTCGACCCATACTGAGAGGCGACATGAACTCGTCTGACAAGGGGATGGGGACAAGTGATCCCTCCTCTTCTTCTGGGGTCCTGAGCCCACGCTCGCAGGCCATTGAGGACTTGCGGAGCCAGCAGGATGAGATGCGTCGCCTACAGCGGGAGCAGACTGATGCCATCCGCACGTTGACTAAGCTTCTGCGTGCTCAGTCCACGGTCCCACGGCAGGTTTCTGAGGGAGCTGCCGCCGTCGCGGTCTCTACACAATAGTCGGCTCAAACACCCGTGGCAGGAGCTAGACCTGACCCATCACCTCCTGACCTAGTGGATGATGATCCATTCATGCCAGGCATGGCAGGCGACTCCCCGGATCATGAGATTCGAGTTCTTTAGGAGGGCCTCCGTCAGCTGCAGACGGGCACCAGATCTCCTCGGTTTCCTTGGATACGATCGTCACCCGACTATCCCGGTGACTATCCCCTTCCAGGAGTCTTCCCCGTCCCTTGTCCTCCTCGGCCTGTGGTTGCTCTCCCCACGGAGCGGCAACCCAAGGACTTTGAGACACCACCTCCACGGTACATCAGTGAGGACGGCTTCGACTGCTGGGAGATCCATTTTCAGGTTTGGGATACTTCAGAGGGAGTGTGGCCCTACTACCACAGGCCGTATCAGCCTACAGACCCAGCACAGGTGCTGACAGCAGCCAAGGCGATGCGCGGACTCCTCTATGCCATGCCACGCGAGACCGTTGTCGACTTCCGCCCCTTCCTTGGCGAGGCCGGCACAGGCACCGGCGCCGATCCACGCACAGGTTGGGATCTAGCCTTATCCCTGTTGGCCACAGAGAGACATGCCACTTGTGCAGCACACATTCGTGCCTTCCACTCTCTCCGTCAGGGGCATGCCTGCAGCCGATTACTGGCGACGCGCCATGCGCATCTACACGCGCCTTGGGACCTCAGGAGGCACACAGCTGTGGGTGCTCTGTACGATGATGCTCGTAGTTCGCCTTGAGTACACAGACATCTTCACATGGTACAGCGACGCTGTCCTCGAGCCCTTTTCAGCCACGCTGCAGCTTCTCCCCTGGGCGCATCAGCTCTTCCTCGAGGTGACTTCAGCCCGCGAGGCAGCGGTGGCCCATCAGGAGACTTCTCTTGTTGTAGCAGTCGTTGCATCACCACCATCTTCCCTCCCGCAGTTCCTTCTTCATCTTCCATCACGTCCTCATCTTCCTCCTCCTCTTCGGCCCTGCCCACACCCCCTCGGACACAGGGTGTTGCAGCAGCAGCTCAGGGGAAGAAGAAGAAGGGGAAGCGTGGATCAGGTCAGCAGCAGTCACATCAGCAGTCGTCATCCAGTGGTAGCAGTGGACGTTCTGTTCACTGCTACAACTGTGGAGGCGCACATCGCTACACCGAGTGCCAGCAGCCGCTCGACTGGGCACAGATTACTCGTGGGCTCCAGGCTACACACGCCCTCCGTTTCACGTCCAGCACGTCATCCTCGCCATCCTCCGGACGCGTGGCGGCCACGACTGCAGCTGTTCCAGCTTCCTCACTGGTGAGTAGCAGTGATCCGGACCCACGCGACCACACCATCGCTGAGCTCCGACACCTTCTAGCGCTCCGCTTTCAAGGAGGTGCGAATGTGTTGTCATTGTTGGGTGGTCCACAGACTATCTTTCCATCCGTTCTTGTGGCTCGTAACGACGCGTGTGGGGGAGCGCAGTCAGCATGTGATGATGATGGGCCTGACTGTACTCATTGGGTTCATGAGTCTCATCTTTGTGCCCTGCGTCGTTTGTCCCAACTAGCGGCTCAGCGTCCCTCTGATGCCGAGTGTTCCATTGCCCGTTGTATAGTGATGTCCACCAGTCGTGATTCCGGTGGCACGTGGATCATCGTTTCTGGTGCCACTCATCACATGACGTATCGTCGTAGTGATTTTGTTGCTCTCGGTCCTGTCACGTCTGTCCGTTCCGTCCGTACAGGCTTTGTTTAGTCCTTGCCAGTCCATGGTGTTGGGGTTGTATATTTCGATGGTCCGTCTGGCCCCTTGTACCTTTCCGACGTGTTGTTTGTGCCTGATCTTGAGCTCAGCCTGCTTTTTGTGTGTGCCTGCACACTGATGGGTCTCTCTGTGGAGCATACCGGAGACTCAGCAACTGTGAGTGCTACTAACACTCGCAGCGTTGTCCTTCGTGCCTCAGTCGAAGATGATCTATATCGCATCTCTCGGACCCCCTCCCCTTGCTCTCCTTCCTCCTCCGGTCGGATCTTTGTCACTGGTGTTCTGTCTCTAGAACACCAGCGGTTGCTTCATCGCCGTCTATGTCACGAGGGCTCCGATACTGTGTCGAAGCTCATTCGGACAGAGCTAGCTCTCGGTCTTGACGCGGCTTCTGTCGAGAAGCCACCCAAGACCGACTGTCTCTTTTGCGCTCAGGGGAAGATGCATCGATGCACCTACCCTGACTCTCGTTCCCGAGCACTTCGGCCTCTCGAGCTAGTTCACTCAGATCTTCTTGGTCCTCTTCCGGTTGCGTCCCTATCTGATCGGGGCCGGTATGTTTTGACTTTGACTGATGACTTTACTCGGATGCGGTGGGTCTACAGCCTGCGTCAGAAGAGCGACGCCGTCCTTGCGGTTTGAATCTGGCTAGTGATGGCTGAGCGTCAGTCACGTCACACGCTACATACTTTTCGCTCGGATCGCGACGATGAGTTCCTTGGCGAGATGGACGGATTCTTTGTTGAGCACGGGATTTTTCACCAGGTCTCCACTCCTGCTACCCCTCAGTGGAACGATGTTTCCAAGCGTTAGAACCGCACCATGGAGGATGCGGTTCGCGCTATGTGGTCTGAGTGCGGTCTCCCTGAGTCCTTTGTCTTTGAGGGTTTTGCCTACATGACTTGGGTCTGGAACCGCCTCCTGCACGGTCCGCTTCCGGACCATATTACACCGTATGAGCTCTGGTTTGGACACCATGCTGACCTTCGTCTCGCTCGCGTCTGGGGATCCCTGGTCTCCCTGTGGTACACGGAGGATCAGCATGGGTCCAAGGTCTCACCTTGGGGCCGCTTGTGCGCCTTTGAAGGCATTTCCCCGCGGTCGAAGGCCTGACGCTTCTGGGACCCTACTTGTCGTCACGTCATTGAGTCCCGCGACATGCTCTTTTTGGAGCCTCTCACCTACCGTGACCTGACTTTCATCACGACACTCTCTGCTACATAAGTTCCTACTTGTGAGGGTTCTTGGCAGATGGGGGACACTTCTATGCGAGCGAGAACCTCTCACCAGGCTGATGTGTCCGTTCGAGCCCCCTTCACCTCTCGGTGTCCGGCCCTTGATAACGCGGCGATCATCGCCGTCGGTCCAGAGACCTCGCCCGTGAAGCCTATTTCACGTCCCACAGGTGCCCCTGCTTCTGTTCTCGCACCTACTTCTGCGCCAGTACCTACGTCTGTTGGCACTCCTGTTTCTGTGTCTGGTCCAGTCTCGCCTACTCCCGTACCTGCGTCTGTTGGCACTCCTGCCTCTGTGTCAGGTCTAGTCTTGCTTGCTCCTGCTGTCACACCCAACCCCGTGTCCCCCACACACGCATCTCCTTGCACGGCATCACCGGCTGCCTTCCCTCAGCCCCTACCAGCTGTGGTCGTGCTTGTCCCTAAGCCTGAGGTGCGCCCCTCGAGCTCAGGTCAGTCCCGTGAGCCCGGTGGCCGTCTTCGACCACTGGATTTCGGAGCTCAGCGAGCGTCGGGCCCCGTACCCAGGCGTCCCTCTCGTAGCATCGCGAGTGGTGACCCCGGCACAAAGGCCCTAGGCCTGAGTGTCCGCACTGAGCTCATAGAGGTACATCCAGCGTGTCCCGTAGGGCACGATCTCGTCACTCGCGAGTTCCATATCGCTTGTGATGCAGCAGCTGATCTTGTGGTCGTCAGGCCTAACACTGAGGCGTGTGCCCTTGCCACGCAGAGCTCTCCCTCTATGGCGCCCGCCTCGGGCACCCTGAGGGAAGCTCTCTCATCACAGGATGCTGACACTTGGCGCGCTGCGTGCGAGGATGAGCTTTCGCTATCCGAGAGCATAGAGTCTATGAGCTTGTCGACCTTCCGCCTGGGAGGAAGGCTATTCAGGTCAAGTGGGTCTTTCGCAAGAAAGTGAAGCTGGATGGCTCACTGGAACGCTAGAAGGCCCGCTTGGTCGTCAAGGGGTACTCTCAGATTGAGGGCGTCGATTACACTAACACTTTTGTCCTTGTCAGCCGCATGACCTCACCTCGAGCTCTGTTCGGTGTAGTGGCTAAACATGACTGGGAACCGCACTAGAGGGACGTAAACAATGCGTTCCTCCATGGCTCTCTGGATGAGGAGATTTACGTGGCTCAGCCACCAGGCTTTGAGGACGGTGACAAGGTCTGGCGCTTGCGCAAGCCCTTCTCCGGCCTCAAGTAATCTCTGCGGTGTTGGAACCGGGAGATCAACTGCACTTTGACTCGTGCGGGATATGTACAGAGCGAGGCAGATCCCTCTCTGTTCATCCTACCGACACAAGAGCGGTTCACCGCCATCCTGGTCTATGTCGATGACCTTCTGATCGCGTCTCCGTCCTTGGAGGCCGTGAATGAGGCCAAGGCTGTCCTTCAGGCTGCCTACAGGATAAAGGACCTCGGTCCTACATCGGTGTTTCTTGGTATGGAGATCGTGCGAGATCGCAGGCGTCGGACACTGTTGCTGCATCAGGCCCGATACGCACAAGTCGTGGGGGATCATTTTTGCGATCTCCTTGGTGTAGTGCCCACCGCTTCCACACCTCTTACACCCGATGGGCATGATGCCCTGAAGGTGGATGATCCCAAACAGTTGGGGGAGACAGTGGACGTGACCTTGTACCTCCGTCTCATCGGATCTCTGATGTACCTGGCCACTACCACACGTCCTAACATCGCTTTCGTTGTCAACCTCCTTGCTCAGTTCTCGCAGGCTCCACATGCCAGAGCCCTTCACGCGGCTCTGTGAGTGGTGCGATACTTGGTCTCCACGCCGTACCTCGGACTCTGCTTTCGTCGGCAGTATTCGATGGTCCTTGACGGCTACACTGACAGCGACTGGGCCTAGAGCACAGATGGACACAGCCGTACTGGCTACGTGTTCCTGCTCGATGGTACCGCTATGTCTTGGCATAGCGGAAAGCAGGGCTGCATCACATGTAGCTCGTCGGAGGCAAAGTATGTTGCTTTGGGCGCAGGGGCTGCTGAGGCGGTATGACTGTAGCGCCTGTTTCTTGAGCTTGGTCAGTCAGTACCCGCCATTGTGCTTCGTTGCAACAACCTGAGTGCTCTCGCCATTGCTGAGAACTCCGGTGTCTTTCAAGCTTGCACAAAGGACATTACGGTTGAGCATCACTTTGTGCACGTGATCTTCGTCATGTGGGTTGGCACTGACATGCAACGTGCTGATTTCTTGACGAAGGCACTAGCTCACGGAAAGTTCCTGGTGGCCATTCGTTCTGTTGGGCTTCGCCCCATGCCTGAGGGTGGTTGAGTGTGGGATGTGTGTCCGTGTCCCATCTGTTTTACACTCACTATTGTACTTGTCCCAGTGCTGCACGTGTATGGACATGCGTACCATCGGGTCATGGGGGAGTGTTGTGATTTGTGACGTTCTTGTACAGTGTACTGTGACCACTCGGCCGTGTCCATACTCGTGCAGATCCTTGAAGCAGGCCCTGGTCACACCGGTGCGACGACTGGCGGCGGACTACCAGCTTGGTGCTGGCCGACTACCGTTCCAGAGCCTCGGACACTGCCGGCACTCCCTGCTGTTTTTTCTGCAGCCTCCAGGAGTCTTTTCGGCGGACTGGCCATGAGCCCGATTTGCATGTTTTTGCATTGCGTGTCCACCGTTTGATGATGGATGCATGTATGTGACCAGTCGTAGCGTTCGTCTTGTGATCCTGCACGTCTAGATTCAGACGGCGTAGCATTCTGACATGTGTGCGCAGAGTTATGGCCAAAACAGTGGTTTTGGGCCGGTTTTAGGATAGCTGTTGGACCGCCGCGTGCGACACCCGCTGTGCGCCGCGGCAGGTATTTATGCCATGGACCTGTCATTTGCCAGTTCTCTCTGCAAATTCTATTGAAGCTTTCAGACACTTTGCCTTGTGTCCCCTAGCCAAACTCTTGCCTTTGCGTGCACGACTTGTGACTGTTGTCACCGTCTGATCAGGCACTAACGCCTGGTCAACAAGAGTGTTGATAGGAAGCTTGTTTGCATCTTTTCAAGAAGATGCTAGGAATCTACCTAGCCATGTTGTCACTGACATGGAAACACCATCAAATCAGTTAACACAATGACATGCAAGGGTGGGGATGGTAAGACGTGCCGAGTCTCATTAGCTTCAATAGCTTAAGCATGCAGTATTGGTTTTTCACACATCTCTTACTTGTGCTCTGTTGTGTCTTCTTGGCTTGTGTACATCGGCGTGTAGATGACTGACGGTGAGACGCGATGCTGCTGGAGTGTCCTCTGGTGGAGCCGACGCACACTGAGGCCTACATGCAGCTTGCTTGAGCCTCCTCCCTCCAACGTGCTCAGCTCCATCGGCAGACCTCCTCGGCAGTCGTGCCGCCAGCAGTCACTGACGCTGCATATGATGTTTGCACGCGTGTAGCGCCGTGTCAGACTGGATTGTTGCGTTCGCAGCACCATACTATGCCTAGGATGAAAGTTTCACAGTTTTCGGGCACAATTGGTACTGGGGATCAGTGTAGATGTTGCCTCGGTCCAGGCAGCCATAACTCCTCACTCCTATTTTTCTAGCTGATTCTGATCGCACGACTGAGTTTGCAGCGTGGGTCTTATGGTATGGTCTAGGTTTCAAGCAAAACGGATGACATCCGGGTTTGGGGCTGTCGGCCGTGTGGCAGGGCTCACTCAAAAAACCTTGCCTGCCAGAAAATAGTTCAAATTCTCGATTGGCTTAGAAGTTGGGTAACAAGCTCTACAGAGCTGGAGGGGAGCTAGAATTTGGAGGGGTCTCCCATTGTTGCTTATTCTCAGTAATGAATCAGTCATTTCCAGTTTTTAGCTGTTGTCTGGGGATAACCCTGGCGTGCGCAGTTCGGAGTAACCAACACTAGAGCTCTCAAACTTAGGCGCTGGTGTAGCATAGTGAGGGGGTAGCTTAAACAACACGCGTGGGTTCCCGCACGCTGCATCAACAACGCTACTGTCCCAACCTGCTGCCACAGGAGTTTTTCCAGCATGGTATCAGAGCCAAAGCACAGCAGAAGCAGCACAACACCAGCGAATGGGTGCAGCAACCCCGGCGGTCCCCAAAACGCGCCTGTTCAGGGGAAACTCTGCCGGATTTCTTCTGGCAGCGTTCACCTGCCGGGTGGCGTCGTTAAAACGCTCCCGACGTGGGGGAAATGCTGCCAAAATTTCTTCGGCAGCACTGATCCCATGACGGTGGTAGCATTGGTGGACACGCGGTCGGCACGCAGGACCAACGTTGGAGCGGCGTCAACGCATGTGGCTGTTAGTGTGTGTGGCTTCCACTCGTTACGAGCCATGGCCGTGACAGCTATGGGTGCACCGGGAGCTGATGGTGAGGGGCGGCCGCAACGGAGATCGTGATGACCCGACGGGACTCCAGATCGTCTAGGGACATATTCGACAGCTACGACGTGACAGATCCCTGATGCAGACCCAGGAGGCATCGTCGCGTCGGCAGGTGTTGAACCACCCACTCGGAGCTGACCGACGACTGCCCCAGCATCCTCGATGTTGTCTCAGACATTCTGCAGCTTTTTTGCAGCCTGTAGGACTTTATCGCTCGACCGGCCGTGGGCCCGACTGGCATGTTTTGCATTGTGTGTCCACCGTTCGATGCCGGATGTATGCATGTGACCAGTCATAGCGCCGGCTTGCAATCCTGCTCGTTCAGGTTCAGACCGCGTAGCATTCTCATTTGTGTGCGCAAAGTTATGGTCAAAAAATGTTTTTGGGCCGGTTTTAGGACAGACCTTGCACTGCCGCGAGCGACACCAGTCGTGCGTCGCAGCAGGTATTCATGCTGTGGACCTGTCATTTGTTGTCTCTTTTTGCATGTGTTTGTTTATGGAAGCACATTTGACACTGTGTTCGTGTCGTCTAGCCAAACCCTTGCCGTTTCGCGTCCGACCTGTGTTGACGCCACGAGCCGACTGAGCGCTAACGCCCAGCCAGTGGCAAGCGTGCTAGGAAGCTTCCTAGAATCTTCTCATAGTAACAGCGCAAATGAGCCACAGCTCGTTGTGCTGTGTAGCAGCGACGTATGGCAGCAGCGGCAGCCACCCATAGCAGCAGCAGAAGATCCTGACAGTTTGAACTGGAGAGTGAATTGAAGGGTACGTCTGTGCTGACGCCGGAGGGATGAGGTTGCTTCTGAGTTGCTGCTTGAGAGGGAGGACGTGGTTTCAGAGGGGTCTGTTCCCGATGAATGGAGTGAGGGCTGTCACGGATGGTGATGGGTTTTCAGAGATGAAGGATGATGTTAATTGAGAGGAGGAAGAAATTGAGAAGTGCCAGTTGCATGTCGGGAGGTAGGGGCGGACAAGGGAACAGGCGTGGCTGTTGTGCCGCAAAGAAGAAGTTGTTGTTACTGCAGTGTAGTTTGTGAGGTGCTGCTGATGTGGTTGTAAGAAGGGAGCTGCTGCGAAGGAGAGATAGTGGTGATGCTGCTGCTTCTGCTGTGGCTGCTCCTTCTGTTGCTTCAGAACTGGAGGGAACCATTGTTGCCATAGAGAAGGACTGTTTTCTTTTGAAGGTATTGCGACAGATGAGAGGCACGTACTTCTGTCGGTTGGTTGACGTTGATGAGCGTGGCAGTTGCTTGTGTAAGAGGAGAAGTGGCGGCCAAGGGAATAGCATCTGCTGCCGCGCCACAAGAGGGAAAATATGGACTGTGAAGTGGGACATTGTTGTTTAAACTGATTGAAGAGTCGCGGCGTAAAACCATGTTTCCAAAGAGGTAGATGTGTCGAGGATTGAGGATGTGCCATTGCCACTCCATATGCAATTGCTGATGCCGTTGCCGCTGTTGTTGATGATGCTGCTGCTTCTGTCGCTGAAATTACTTGCGGAGGGTTAGACGAGGATGTGGTAGGGGCGATTGAGCCAGGAGCTTTCGCTCTGCTCTGATACTATGTCAGTAAAGTGCAAGTGATATGAGAAGCACTGCTTGAAGCAGAACACAAGAGATGAAAATTGGAGAAGCGTGGGCGCGGTTCAAGTGACAAGCACTGCGATGCACGAATAGACAGGAGCATGAGTGGGCGTGCTGCACATGCACAAGCGCTGAAGAACTGCTTGCGTGGCATGAGAGCATGAGAACAATGTGGAGGTTCAATGTTGGGGGCAGTGCCGAGGCGTGGGCCGACAGGCCGCAGCGCTGAGGCACGGGCCGCGTGGTATGAGGGCCACAGCGCAACAGCGCGGGCCGGCAAAGTGGAGTAATTCGAGGAGAAGAGGCCGCAGCGTTGTCACGCGGGCCGAGTTCATGACAACGATGCTGATAATGCCGATGCCACAGCGACGCTATACAAACACGTAGGTCCGCCAGTTCTATTTGCCGCAGCGCGTGAGCGCGGGCTGGTAGAGCAGATGGTCCTAAGCACTTTGAAACTCGTGCGCGGACGCTGATGATGCAAGTAGACAGGAACACAAGCATGATGAGAAGCAACTGGATCTGGGGGCGGGCCATAAGACCGAGCCGGAGTGGGGCAGGGCGAGAGCCCGGGCCGAAGAGAATGCCACAACTGAATGATGAATGACCACAAAGGGTAATCTCTGGTATAAGGAACATGAGCATATATAGAAGCTACTAGTCTTAGTCCTGCTCCTAGAGTGCTACAACGGGTAGAACGCTAGTCGTAAGTGTAGCCGCCTTGCTGATACTACGGCTGATGGTGATGGCGGAGTCGCGAAGCGACCCCGTGCGAGTGCTTGGATGTGCCGCTGTGGAATTGGAGTGCCGGTAGTGTCGGTGAAGGCGCGCGTTGGCTTTTCCAACAGATCGGATGCGCCAAACAGCTTTGGCGTGTAGTGAGGACCGAGGCGCTCTTCCGTTGGAGATGAGCAGACCAGATTGATGGAAGGAGGCAGCCGTTGACTGAGTTGAGCAGAAGCAAGCGACAGGTGACCGGTTGTTGCCAGATGGATGTTTCTTACGGAAGTATTTGAGACAGGGAAATACTTCGGAGACCCTTTTGGTACATGAGCTCTGGAAGGGCAAATCAGTACTTTGGGGTACTTTATGAAGATCTTTTGTGGAGCCGCGGAGAGCCTTGTACCCATTGGTCTTTTCTCTGACATTGCCCAGGCATTGCCGGACATTACCCACGCATTGCCAGGCATTGCTGGGCATTGCCCGGGCATTGCCAGGCATTGTCCAGGTATTGTTGAGCATTGCCAGGCATTGATAGACATTGCCCAAGAATTGCCAGGCGTTGTCCAGGCATTGCCAGGCATTGTCAGGCATTGCCAAGGCGTTGCTTGTTGGAAACGTAGCATACTTCGTGTGCATACTCACCGTGACATATGCAATAGCGGAACTGGGCATAGTTCATGTGTCAACTCAAAGCAGGCTCTTTGCACTATAGTGGCATACAACAAAAAGGAAAATAGTGCAGGGAGAGAGGTCGCCTCTCTCTCTCTCTCTCTCTCTCTCTCTCTCTCTCTCTCTCTCTCTCTCTCTCTCTCTCTCTCTCTCTCTCTCTCTCCTTCCCTCACTACTCTACTCTACTCGCTACTCCCTACTGGCTTGGTCAGTTACCAGTACCAAGAGGGCCCAATTTCTCAACACCGGCCTGCCACGACCAATAACAGAAGACTACGAATGGCCAGTGCTTATGTTTTGGGACATTGCAAAAACGAGTGTCGAGGCGATGGAGAAATAGTACAGAAGTCGCTCCACCACCACAATATCGCAGAACTGCTGACGTGGCAGGAGATGAGGACACGACTGCTAATGATCAAGGATTGAGTGATATCGGTGGATCTCGCTTGATCCTTGGTTTGCTTGATTGAAGGCTTTACATGAAAGATCAAAGAGCGCAGAATCATCCAGAGGACCAAGATCTCATCTCCACTATTGATGGCTCGAGATTTTGAGCGGGAGCTCCTCTCGAGCATCGAGTGGTGGATCGACAGAGAAAAGAAGGTTGCCGCAGATTTGGACGATCTCGTCCGTGTATCGCGCCGAGGGCGCTGGACATCTGCCAACCTCGGTCTTCCAATGATTGGGAGTCATTGAGCAGTGTCCGGATGAACATGTGACTGAGGTATCAAAGACACAGGTCACCGGACTACCCGACACTTGTATTTTTCTGTTGGTAGTTGGTGTAGTCAGATAAACAGCTGTAGGTTTGTATTTCCTATTGCTTCGTCTGTACTTCATCATTTCAAGCAAGAGTTGTACCATGTGAAATCTCTTGAGAAAAACTGTGTGTTTGTGCTCTCAGTTGATTTTATCGGAACACGTGTGTAAGTGTATCTTGAGCATAAGTGACTGTGCGTGTATGAAGTGACAAGTGCAACCACGGTTGTAGTATTCCATAAGATCAAGAGCTGCATGATTCAAGAATGAACTTGAAAGGCACTAGAAGATTCTGGAGGTTCTAGTTTTTACATTTGGTATCAGAGCTGGTGGTGCCTTTCAAGGATTCTCAAGATATGCCAGTACCTCTGACACCATGACGAGCAACGACATTCATGGCGATCATTTCAAGATGGCTCCGTTTGACGGAGATGACTGCCACATATTTGCCTTCAACACGCAAATGATCTATTGCAACAAAGGATTATGGGGAGTGATCGTTGACCCACCAACTGAGACTCTTCACCCTGCCGAAACTCAAGAATAACATAAAAATGGCAGTTTGAATGTGATCAGGCTTTTTCACTCCTGGAATGCAAGTTACAGAATGACTGAAGTTTATTATTCGAGATGGAAATGATAGCCTTTATCCCAGAACACCATGGAGAGCCCTGAAGAATCGATACGGGAGAACCAGTGATGTGGAACTTGGTAGCCGTTTGACAGAGTTTCATACTTGCATGAAACTGTGGAGGACGGGACACGTTTTTAAGATCACATCACACATCTCAAGCATCTAGCCAGCCACATCAGCGCATCGGGTGAGGTCATTTCAGAACGTGTTCTGGTGATAAAACTATTCCAAAGTGTTCCTCCCAGATTCAAGGACACCATCAATAGACTCTTAACTTGTCAAAAGCAAGGCAAGACCTTCGACGACAAGCTCGCACAACTTCAGACACAGTTCAACCAGGCTCTTGTAGCAGCCCAGGTCAGGCACCGTTCTCTGGCTCACTCGACCTTTCTCTGGCTTGCTCCACCTTTCTCTGGCTTGCTCCAGCTCTTCCTCGCTTGCTCCACCTTTCTCTGGCTTGCACCTCCGTTCTCTGGCTTGCTCCACCTTTCTCTGGCTTGCTCCACCTTTCTTTGGCTTGTTCCACCTTTCTCTGAAATTGCTCCAGCTTTCCCTGGCTTGCTCCACCGTTCTCTCGCTTGCACCGCCGTCCTCTGGCTTGCTCCACCTTTCTCTGGCTTGCTCCACCTTTCTCTGGCTTGCTCCACCTTTCTCTGGCTTTCTCCAACTTTCTCTGGCTTGCTCAACCTTTCTCTGGCTTGCTCCACTGTTCTCTGGCTTGCTCCACCGTTCTGTGGCTTGCTCCACTGTTCTCTGGCTTGCTCCACCTTTCTCTGGCTTGCTCCACCATTCTCTAGTTTGCTCCACCTTTCTCTGGCTTACGCCACCTTTCCCTGGCTTGCTCCACCTTTCTCTGGCTTGCTTGACCTTTCTCTAGCTTGCTCCACCATTCCCTGGCTTACTCCACCTTTCTCTGGCTTGCTCCACCTTGTCAACCGGCCTGAGGCAAACGGAATAGAAAGCAGGGCCGACACAATAGCACCTGCCGTCCGCTCCTAGTATTTCAGCTAGGAGAAGATATCACCCTCAGGATCACAATGTCACACTGAGCACCTACTAGGCAATCACTTGCTAGCAACTGTGTTCACTTGACACTTGGTCACTTTCGCGCGAGGTGCTAGTCAGAGACTAACTCCTGGGACTAAGACCAACCAGTGTCTTCTTTATACTATTCCTTAGTCGGACGGCTCTGTGAGGAGCATCCAAGGCCAGATTGTAAATTTAGAATGAGGAATGAGCCTGGTACATGTAGTCATAGGCCTGACACCTACGGTTTATGGGTAGTGGCACTTTTGGGGACGGCCACTCCTCACCACCTCACTCGCTCGCCAATTAGCGCATCCACTGACCGCCAAGTGGCACATCCTCCTCATGCATGAAGAAATTTTGTAGGAAACTTCCTCTGTGCAGGAAGATCAAAAACTTCCTGCTCTCACCAATGCTCGAACACAGGACCTGTTGTCCCTGAGTCCAACGTGCTATCCATTGTGCAACACTGCTGGTGTCTCTCTTGGACTTGTACCATGAACCACATATGGGGGACTTACTCCAAGGGAGCAGTGCATACCCAACCTGTCCGCTAAGCTAGAGCAGTGGCCAAAGGGGCATAAACAAACAACAACGTCTCCCTTACACCTCCGGCCACCTGCCATGGTAATCTTCTTTTGCATGAACCCGTAGCTCTGTATTGTGTTTGTGTACCTCAGTTGTCTTTGTCTTTAGTCCTCATCTCGTGCATCCACCATGCCGATTACTTGAACGCCTGCAGCATGCAAGTTGCAATCAAGCAGCTTTGTCAAGAAGTCCACAAGCATCCTCTTGGTTTTGACTTGCTCTAGTTCCACGACACCCTTGGCGACAAGGTCACGTTAGTAGTGGTACTGAATGTCGATGTGCTTTGTACGCCGGGAAATTATGTCGTCCTCCACCATAACGATGACGCTCTGGTTGTCCACGCGGATGATAGTTGCTTCCTCTTGTGGTACCTTGATCTCATTGAGCAGGCTGCGAATCCATTGCGTTTCCTGGAACACTTCCGAGAGTGCGATGTATTACGCCTCAACAGAAGACAGCGAGACACATTCCTGCTTCCTGCTTGCCTATGAGACCGCACCACTGTTGAGAAGGCAGACAAAACCCGAGATGGACTTCCTGTCGACAATCCTCCCTCCCGAGTCTACATCGTTGTAGTACGTGAGTCGCAGCGAGTGTGATCCTTCAAGACCTCCAAACTGAAGTCCCACGTGCCGTGTCGTTTGAGATAGCAGAAGATCCACTTAACGGCTTGCGAGTGCTGTGACCAAGGGTTAGCCACGAACTTGCTCACCTAACCTACCACATAAGCACTGTTAGGTTGAGTCCCCACCATCGCGTACATGAGGCTCCTGACGGCGGACTGGTACGTGATGTTTTGCATTTTCCGCTGCTCTGCCTCGTTGCTTGGGGTCATGGAGGAGGAGAGCTTGCACTCGGAGGCCATAGGGGTGTTGATGGATTTGCAATCCTCCATGTTGTAGCGCTTCAAGACGTCCATGATGTACTTGGTCTGGTTGAGTTTAATGGTGGCTGCTTTGCGGTTGCGGTGGACGATGATCCCGAGGTAGTACTCGAGAGGACCCATGTCCTTCTTCTTGATCCTGCTGCTCAGCTGCTCCTTGAGGCCCACAAGGGCCTCATGCAAGGAAAAACACATGATCAGATCATCCAAATCCAACGCCACAAGAAGCAAGCCAGGCCCGTCTTCCCACACATAGTCACTGGGATCATTCTTGCAGTCCGCGAAAGAGACCTCAGCCATGAAGCTGTCCATCTCCTTGTACCAGATACGTGGGGACTGTTTTAGCCCGTACAACGCCTTCACCAGCCGACACACCTTTCCTGCGGGTGAATCCACCCCTTTGGCACTTCCATGAGCACCTCTTTGTCTAACTTCCCGTAAAGGAAAGCTGTTTTGACATCCATCTGATGGATCTCTGGGTCTTTGGCGGCAGCGACCACCAGCAGGGACCTGATGGAGGCAAACGTGACGACTGGTGCGAAGGTCTCATCGTATTCGGAACATGCACACTGAGAGAATCGCTTTGCCACAACCCTTGCCTTGTACTTGTCGATGCCGTTGTCCTGCTTCCGCTTCAACCTAAGCACCCATTTTGAGCCCACCACGTGAGCGTTAGCGGGTCTGTCCACCAGCACCCATGTACCACTCTCTTTTATGGACGTGAGCTCGCTGTCCACTGCCTCCTTCCACTTGGCCGCATCGGGCCTAGTCAGGCCCACAGTGAGCAGCTCTCCCTGAGCCAAACAGGACCAGCTCAGTCCAGTCCAGCCTCCGGTGTCAGAGTCATACTGTGCCATTTGTTTTCTTTGCCACGTGCCACGGCACGGCATTGCTGGTACTTCATTTGTGCTCTACTGCTGCTCCTGTGGTGCAGGCTGCCCTGAAGTTAAATCTTCCTCTGGTGAAGAGCCACTAGCCTTCGAGCTGGTCTCAGAGGCATCGGAGATGTCCAATTCCATGTCGGAGCCCGCCGCTGCGTCAGCTTGCGCTGCTGCTCTCCCTGCCACACCACTCTTCTCTGTGGCCTGTCGTACTGGCACCACTTGCCAGTTTTCGGGAGCTTGATCCCCCAAATCCAGCAGCACCAACCACTCTCTCTATTTTGGAGCTTGCATGGGATCAATCGGCTCTCCCTGGCCTAGTGTCCTCTCATCAAAGGTCACGTCCCGGCTGGTGATAAGCCTTCTTGTTGTCAGATCCCACAGGCGGTAGATCTTGTGGGCCGTCTCGCAGCCCACCATCATGCACTTCCACGCTCTTGCATCCAGCTTGCCACCACCCTCTCCTGCCTGGACCTTTGCCCATGCGGTGCAGCCAAAACCTCTCAGGTGTGAGGCGTCCGTATTCTTTCATGACCACACCTCTTGTGGCATCATCTGCTGCTTGCCCTTTTTCTTGCTGCGCCTTCCCAGAGCAGCCACAGGAGTCAGGTTGACAAGGTAACATGCCGTTCTTGCAGATTCTGCCCAGAAGCACGGTGTGAGTTTTGCATCAAAGAGCATGCTACGCACCATGCCGAGGATGGTCTGGTTCATCCGCTTGGTCACATCATTGCTTTGCGGTGTGTATGACGTTATAGGCTGGTGGTTGATCTCCTGTTGCCACAACCAGCCCTTGCATGCTTCATAGTCTCCGGCGTTGTTGCTTTGCAGTGCTTGACCTTCTTTCTGGTCTGCCGCTCCACCATGGAGACAAACTCTTGCAACTTTTCTCTGACCTCTCCGTTGGTTTTGAGGATGTAGATCCACACATTGCAGCTGTGGTCATCGATGAAGGTCAGGAAGTACTTACTGCTACCGTTCAATGCCGTGCGAAAGGGTCCCCACACGTTGGTGTGAATCAGGTCAAGGGCTGCTTCTGCGTGGCAACCGTTGTGCTCAAAGTGCTTTCGCTTGGTCTTGCCTTGGAGGCAAGGTTCACACAGGTTTCCACACCCAGTCGCATTCTTCTTGCACCCCTCCATATCGTGGACCAGCTTCTGTTGCTGCATGACTTGCAGTGTGCTGTTTGCAGTGTGCCCAAAGTGTCTATGCCACAGCCTAGCGTCTTTTTCCTTTGCAACAGGGGATACCTTTTGAGTATCCATTGGTGTATTCTCCTGCGTTGGTGCTTAGACCACTGCCTCTGCCACACCTGCATGACTCTCATCTTTTGAGCTCTCTGCCGTGATTGTCTACAACACGTAGAGCCCATCGACTCGTGGAACCTGAGCAACGAGGTCTTTGTTGGCGTAGAGGATCTTGATGTCCTTGTTCTTGATGAGGACCACCTTCTTTGGCGTGAACACCACTATCATGTCGTTGCCCGCGATTCTTGACATGGACAGGAGGTTTGCCGCAAACGAGGACATGTAGACCACGTCACGCAGCCGCAGATCCTTCTCCTCACTGTTGAGGCTGATGCTCACGAGCTTGTCTCCCACACCCTTTGCGTTCACAATGCTACCATTTGCGCATCTGAATCGCCGTTTAGTAGGGCTGACGGAGACAAATCCAGCCTGGTCATTGCTGGAGTGATGGTTGGTGCCGGAGTCGAGCCCGGAGGCTCCTAGCCTGAGCAGAGCCGCTCCCTTTGCCGGAGGTGTGCTCTGTGCCATCATGTTGGTGGCCTCTTTGCCACCCTTTTTGCTGCCTTTGTTCCCACTGCTCCCGCCGTCTTCCTTCTTTGGCGATTTGCACTCTGTTGCCCTGTGGCCAGGTTTGGCACAATTGCGGCAGTTGTCTTGTTGCTTGGGAGCCTTGCCGCCATTGTTGCCTCCACCGCCACCGCTTCTACTGCCGCCATTCTGACATGAGGCCGACCCTTTGCTCTCGCGGCCGTTGTAGCGTGCGGTATAGGCTGAGAAGTTAGCCTCACTGCCACTACGACGCGTGACCTCATTCCGCACGTACTCGAACACTGCCGTGTACGTCAGGTCGTTCTCCTTCCAACCAGCCATGACGATGATCATTGGGCTCCAGCTCTCCGGTAGCGCCATGAGGAGGACATGGCCTGCATGTTTTCATCAAGGTCCTAGTTCATTTGGTGAGCCTCACCAAGGAGTCCTTCAAACTCCTTTCAGAAATCAGGGATAGACTCTCCTTCACTCACCCCCATGCTGATCAGCCATTGTAGGATGAATAATCTGTTCGCGAGGGAGGTGGATTAGTGCACATGCTTCAGCTTGGCGGAAGCATTGGAAGCAAGTGTGTAACCCGCAATGATGGGAACCTACTTCTTGGCTATCGCGTTACTGAGGAATGATATGACAACATCATTTTGATCCATCCATGTCTCATGCTCGGGTGTGTCCTCCGCGTGAACATGCTCCTCTCCTTTCAGTAGCTTGATGAAGCTGCACACTTTCATCGCCAGCTCGAACTGCCATCTCCAAAGGGGGATCAAATCCCCAAAAAAATGGGAATTCCTCGCAAGGGTCCAAGACCTTGCGGCAGTGACGTAGTACTCACCTTTGCTCTAGTGGTCTGCCCTGTGGTAGCCACTGTTGAGTTTGAGGACTACCCTGTGGCAGTCCCCACTGCTCCTGATGGGTCAACCATTTTTGTTGCCCTTATCTGCTTTCCGCGTCTCTGTTGCGTTGAGGCCGGTATAGGCTGATGTTTGCTACCGGTTTGAGCATACAGATTCGTTGCTTACCCCTCTGGCTAATGTTCACCTACAGACAGAGACAATATCTACACCAACACACCCAGGATCTTGCCTCGAAGAGCAAAGCTAGTCCTGGTTGGGACACAAGGGTCGTGCCTCCAAGGGCTAACCTTGTCCTTGGTTCCTATGCACTGAGTGCAGATCCAGCTGTTGGAGCTGATGAAGCGGATGGAGCTGATGGAGCTGACATGCGCACTTGGAGGAAGACTACCAAAGTTGAGTGAAGAGTGCCTTACATCTGGCCAGTGTGGGCCCATAACCCTTTGTCAAGCAGCCTGAGGCAAACGGCGTAGAAAACAGGGCCGACACAAAAGCACCTGTTCGCTCCTAGCATTTCACCTAGGAGAAGATATCACACTTAGGATCACAGTTCCACACTAAGCACCTCCTAGGAAATGACTTCTTAGAAATTGTGTCCACTTAACACTTGGACAATTTCGCGCGAGGTGCTAGTCAAAGACTAACTCCTGGGGCTGAGACCTGTTAAAAAGTGTCCCTGCCATGGATGCCGTTTGCTGTTTTCCTTGTTCGACCGTGGGAGAGTGGTTGGATGTCTGATCTGATTGCAGATTTGGATGCCCTGGATTATGCCATATGGTTTCAAGCTTTCAGTTGCTCGATTTGGTTGAGGATAAAGAAAGTTAGCCCCATCTGAAGTTTGGGTGGAACGTGGGTGGAATATGGGTTCCGCCATTGGTCACGGGATAATTCCACCACCAATGGTCCGAGTTCGACTTCAATAAGCTCCAAAGGCACGAGCGCAATAAAGGGAGG
>SZWC01000192.1:211176-245768 GCA_023375785.1 Penium margaritaceum
AGGACCAGGAAGGGCGCGATGACAGGCTACCGTCAAAGCGCCTCCCGTCACTCCCGTTCGTGGGCATGGTGGACGGCTCCACCATGGGTTACTCCAACGGCCGTAGGAGGGGCTCTACTGCTCCATTTTGGGCGTGCTTGGATGCGTTGGAAAGCTCAGATCACATGCTATAAGAATCTGATTAAATCTCACCAAAACAACTAACCGTTAATAGTCTACACCTTTCTCAGTTTCCACAACCTGCATTTTTCCAGAATTATGCTCTCTTGGTGTTGTGGCGACCCAAAGCACACACCTCCCTTGGAAGTCTCTTTGCACTAAGCAGTCGTAGATACTTGTGGTGGATCAGAGCACGCCAGGAAAGCATTCCTGAAAAAGGGTTATGGGCCCACAGTCGTGATCTACCTACCAAGACGTTCACGGCTTCCGCAACGCACGGGTGTGTCGCTCTTGGCGACTTCGCCATTGCACTTTGAGACTGTCCATCGCAGAAGTTCAACATGGCGCAGAAGACAGAGTCCTCGCCCATCCAAAAGTACATGGGTGGCCCTGGATTTGGGCTATGGCGGTGGTATTTTGAGATCCACCTTGCATGCAAGGGACTGCTGGAACTCATGAAGGGCACGGAGGTTCAAGATGTGAGTGCAACGGACGAGGAGAAGACGACCTTCGTGAGGAAGAACACGGAGGTGCTGATGCTCCTATTGGTGGCACTGCATGAATCTCAGTGGGGCTATATCCACGGCTGTGACCTGGCAGCTGACGCGTGGAAGAAGCTCTAATCCATCCACCAATCAACATCCCTAGCCAACAAGATCTTCGCAAAAAAGCAACTCTTGATGGTGAGGATTGAGGAGGGTGAGGACGTCATTTCTACCATACAGCAGACCGAGTCTCTTGCCTCACAATGCAATGATGTGGGGTGGAAGATTGACACAAAGATGCAAAGGATGGCGATTCTCATGGCTCTACCCGACAGTTGGAGCCCTCTCATCACCGTGCTGGGAGGTTGGGAGGAGGCTAAACTCACCTATGGTACAGTCGCCGAGTACAGCCGCAACGAGGTGCACCGTCGGAGCGGTGGCGAGACCTCGTCATCCTCAACTGCCCTAGTTAACAAAACACAGGGTGGCAGCAGCAGCGGCAAGCAAGGCGGCGGTAAGGATGGCAGCAAGAAGGGCGCCAAGAGGGGTGCATGCCATAACTGTGGCAAGGAGGGCCATTGGGCCAAGGAGTGTCCGGAGGAGACACAGGTCGGCGACAAAGGCACCAAAGGCAAGAAGGCGCTCCTCAACGGCACGAAGAACCACGACCTGAAGGACGCCAACCGTCGGTGCCTCGACTCAGATGCGGAGGAGCATACCCAAGTCGAGAAGATCGGATTCATCAACTACACCAAGTCTGCAAAGTCCAGAGTGGTCGCAAACGACAAGGTCAAACCGGTGGTCGGCCAAGGTGATGTAGACATGGAGGTGGTGGTTGGTGGAAAAAAAGGATAGTGTGTTATCCAAAACGTGCAACATGTTCCTGGCCTGGCTGACATTTTGAGTGTGAGCCACTTGATAGACAAAGGGTATGAAGTGCTTTTCCGCAGGAAAGGTGCAGCCGTGTGGATGTACGGCGGCGGCAAGGTCGTGCTCGAAGCGAAGCGCGAGGGAGATCCCTACATTGTTGAGACAAAGGTCATCTCCTCGTCAGCAGATGCAGCAGATTCGCAAGCACGCGCCGTCAACCTTGCAAAAGGCGGGGGAGCAGACCTGCAGTTGTGGCACCGGCGGCTGGGGCACTTGTCGCCCGCAGTCGTGCAAGAGATGGCGAAGCGTGACATGGTTCGCGGCCTCAACATGAATGGTGCAGCAGACGCAGCAGAAGATTCCTCACAGCGCAAGTGCGAGCCTTGCATCGTGGGCAAGGCGACGCGCAAGCCGTTTGAAGACGGACAACGGCGAGCCAAGAACCTGCTTGAGGTCGTACACAATGATGTGTGCGGACCGATCAAGACGCCGTCCATTGGGTGCACGTGGTACTTCTTCACCTTCATCAACGATTACAGCAGAAAAATCTACGCCTACTTCCTGAAGCGAAAGCGAGGTGCTGGACCGGCTGAAGAAGTACGTCACAGCAGTGGAGAGGCAGACTGGCCGCAAGGTCAGAGAGCTATGCAGAAACAATGGCGGCGAGTATGTGGGCTGCGGAGGGTGGCTGAAGGAGCAGGGGTGTGAGTGGCAGCCGACCACTCCGTATACGCCTCAGTCTAATGGCGTGGCGGAGCGTGCAAACCAGAGGCTACTCACCATGGCTCGGACGATGCTCGTGGATGCTAAACTCCCATTGAGCCTGTGGGCCGAGGCCGTGAGTATGGCGTGCTACATCACCAACCTCACCCCAACAACAGTGCTGAAAGGGAAAGCGGCTGGAAGATGCTGCAGGAGGCTTGGAGTGGGCGCAAACCAAGCGTGGCGCACCTGAAGGCATTCGGGTGCAAGGCACACGCGTTGGTGTAGGCCGCACAAAGAAAAGAATCCAAACTGGACCCACGTGCAAAGGCGTACGCGTTTGTTGGGCACGAGAGTGTGCTCAAGGCGTACCGCCTCTTCGACCCACAAGCGCAAGACGTCATCACCAGCTGCGATGTCACGTTTGATGAGCAACAGAGCTACTACAGCAGCACCAACAACATTGAATCAGCGCAATCTCCAAAGCAAGGGGAGTGGTTCTAACTCCTTGAACGTGAGGAGGAGCCAGCGGTTGTAGAGGACGATGCCTCGGAGGATAACAGTGCCGCTGGAGAGCAGGACGCAGCAGCCGACGCCGGGGAGCCCACAACCGAGGACAATGTTGCAGCAGAGCAGCAGCAGGACCAGCAGCCGGCGTCACCAAGGTCGCCGCGTCTCAGCCAGAGGCAACGGAATACAGCAAAGCGGTATGACGCAAGCATGGGCCGCTGGGTCGGCAGGGCGCGGTGCATGATGGCAGCCGCAACGGAGCCGACAACCGTGCAAGAGGCGCTTGCACGGTCCGACGGGCAGCAGTGGGACGAAGCAATAAAATCTGAACATGCGTCCCTTGCTGAGAACTGTACTTGGGAGTTGGTGGATTGGCTCGAGGGGGCAAAGGTGATCAGCTCGAAGTGGGTGTTCAAGGTGAAGCTCACCAAGGAAAGCAAGGTGGAGAAGTATAAGGCGCGGCTGGTGGCGAAGGGGTACATGAAGCGGAAAGGCAAACACTACGATGAGACGTTCGCGCCCGTCGCCAAGTTCACAAGCATTTGGACAATCCTCGCGGTGGTAGCCGCAAAGGATATAGAAATCCACCAAATGGATGTCAAGACGACATTCTATTGAATGGCATCATCGACAAGGAGATGTACCTTGAGGTGCCGGAGGGGGCGGATGCACCGGAGGGCAAGGTGTGCAAGCAACGAAAGGCCTTGTACGGGCTAAAACAGGTGCCCAGGTTCTGGTACCAACAGATGGACGGCTACATGGCGGAGCTCGTCTTCAAGCGCTGTGAGTCAGACCACAGCGTGTACGTGCTACGCAGCAAGGGACTCCATCAGATTATCGCACTCTACGTGGACGATCTGGTTCTATGCTCATCAGATCTGGCAGCTTTGCAGCAGCTCAAGGAGCAGCAAAGCAGCAGATTCAAGATGACAGACATGGGGGAGCTGGAGTACTACCTCAGGTGAGCATCACGCGGAACCAGAGGGCGCGCACGCTTGAGCTGGGGCAGGCCAAGTACGTGGCCAAGGTCCTGAAGTGGTACGGCATGGAGGATTGCAAACCAGTGGGCAGTCCGGTCTCCACGAGCTGTGAGTTAAGTGCGGCGATGGCGCTGCAGACCAAACAGGAGAAGGAGGACATGGCGGAGGTGCCTTACCAACCTGTGGTGGGCAGCCTCATGTATGCCATGGTGGCAACTCATCCGGACTTGGCCTACACGGTGGGTCAGGTGAGCAGGTATGTGGCCAACCCTGGGCCACTACACTGGCAGGCGGCAAAGCGCATCCTCCGATACTTGCAGGCAACGCGGCACACACGCCTGAAGTACAACGGAAAGGGGAGGTCAGACCCCTTGCGGCTGGTCTGCTACACTGACGCGGACTACGCCGGCGATGTGGGCAAGAGGAAGTCCACTTCTGGCTATGTGTTCTTCCTCGCAGGTGCAGCGGCCTCGTGATGCAGCAGGAGACAGGACCGCGTTGCCACCTCCACAGTGGAGGCGGAGTACATCGCTTTGGCCGAGGCGATCAAGGAAGCGGTGTGGCTTTGCAGATTGCCGGGAGAGCTGGGCGTGCCACAGCAAAAGCGGCAAACGGTGAAGCAAGCTAGAGAAAGGTGGAGTAAGCCAGAGGAAGGTGGAGCAAGCCAGAGGACGGTGGATCAAACCATAGAAAAGTGAAGCAAGTAAGAGAACAGTGAAGCAAGCTTGAACATGGTGGAGAAAGCCAGAGAAAGGTAGAGCAAGCCAGACAAAGGTGGAGAAAGCCAGAGAAAGGTGGAGCAAGCCAGACAACGGTGGAGCAAGCCAGAGAATGGTGGAGCAAGCTAGAGAACGGTGGAGCAAGCCAGAGAAAGGTGAAGCAAGCCACAGACAGTTGGAGCAAGCCAGAGAAAGGTGGAGCAAGCCAAATAGCAGTGAAGCAAGCAAGAGAAAGGTGGAACAAGCCAGATAATGGTGGAGCAAGCCAGAAAACGGTTGAGCAAGCCAGAGAAAGGTACAAAAAGCCAGAGAATGGTGGAGCAAGCTCGATAAAGCTGAAGCAAGCCAGAGAACGATGGAGCAAGCCAAAGAACAAAGGAGCAAGCCAGAAAAGGGTGGAGTAAGCCAGGGAACGGTGGAGCAAGCCAAAGAACGGTGGAGCAGGGCAGAGAACGGTGGAGCAATACAGAGAACGGTGGAGGAAGCCAGAGAACAGTGGAACAAGCTAGAGAACGGTGGAGCAGGTAAGAAAACAATTGAGCCAGCCTCAAAACGGTGGAGCAAGCCAGAGAAAGTGAAAAAAACCAGAGAATGGTGAAGCAAGGCAGAAAAGGGTGGAGTAAGCCAGAGAATGGTGGAGCAAGCCAGAAAACGGTGGAGCAAGCCACAGAACGGTAAAGACGGCCAGAAAACGGTGAAGCAAGCCAAAGAAGGGTGGAGCAGGCCAGAGAAAGGTGAAGCAAGCAAGAGAAAGGTGGATCAAGCCAGAGAAACGGGGAGCAAGCCAGAGAAACGTGAAGCAATCCAGAGAACATTGGAGAAAGCTAGAACAGCAGAGCAAGCCAACGAATGGCAAAGCAAAGCAGAAAACGATGAAGCAAGCAAAAGAACGTTGGAGCAAGCCAAAGAATGATGGAGCAACCTAGAGAAAGGTGGAGCAAGTTGGAGAGAGGTGGAGCAAGCTAGAGAATGGTGGAGCAAACCAGAGAAAGGTGGAGCAAGCCATAGAAGGTGGAGCAAGCCAGAGATAGGTGGAGCAAGCCAGGGAAAGGTGGAGCAAGCAAGAAAACGGTGGAGCAAGCCAGAGAATGGTGGAGCAAGTTAGAGAACGGTGGTGCAAGCCAAAGAATGGTGGAGCAAGCCAGAGAAAGGTTGATCAAGCCAGAGAACGGCGGAGCAAGCAAAAACACAGTGGAGCAAGCCAGAGAAAGGTGGAGCAAGTCAGAGAACGGTAGAGCAAGTCAAAGAACAGTGGAGCAAGCCAGAGAACGGTAGAGCAAGCCGGAGAAAGGTGGAGCAAGTAAGAGAACGGTGGAGCAAGTCAGAGAATGGTGGAGCAAGCCAGCGAATGGTGGAGCAAGCCAGAAATGGTGGAGCAATCCAGAGAACGGTGGAGCAAACCTGAGCATAGTGGAGCAGGCCAGAGAAAGGAGCAGCAAGCTAGAAAAACGTGGAGAAAGCCACAGAAAGGTAGAGCAAGCCAGAGGACGGCGGAGCAAGCGAGAGAACAGTGGAGCAAGCCAGAGAACAGTGGAGCAAGTAAGAAAATGGAGGAGCAAGCCAAAGAATATTGGAGCAAGCCAGAGAAAGGTGGAGCAAGGAAGATAACGTTGGAGCAAGCCAGAAATCAGTGGAGTAAGCCGGAAAACGGTGGAGCAAGAGAGAGAATGGTGGAGGAAGCCAGAGAACGGTGGAGCAAGCCAAACAAATGTGGAGCAAGCCAGAGCACGGTGGAGCAAGCCAGAGAATGGTGCAGCAAGCAAAAAAATGGTGGACTAAGCCAGAGAACGATGGAGCAAGTCAGAGAACTGTGGAGCAAGCCAGAGAACGGTGGAGCAAGCAGGAGAAAGGTGGATTAAACAAGAGAAAGCTAGAGAAAGGTGGAGCAAGCCAGAGAATGATGGAGCAAGCCATAGAATGGTAGAGCAAGCCAACGAACGGTAGAGCAAGCCAGAGAAGTGTGAAGCAAGCTAGAGAACGGTGGAGCAAGCCAGAGAACGGTGGAGCAAGTCAGAGAACAGTGGAGCAAGCCAGAGAAATATTGAGCAAGCCAGAGAATGGTGGAGCAAGCCAGAGAACGGTGAAGCAATCCGGAGAAAGGTGGACCAAGCAAGAGAACGGTGGAGCAAGCTAGAGAAAGGTGGAGTAAGCCAAATAATGATGGTGCAAGCCAGAGAACGGTAGAGCAAGCCACAGAACGGTGGAGCAAGCCAGAGAAGTGTGGAGCAAGCTAGAGAACGGTGGAGCAAGGCAGAGAACGGTAGAGCAAGCCAGAGAACGGTGGAGCAAGCTAGAGAACGGTGGAGAAAGCCAGAGAACGGTGGAGCAAGTCAGAGAATGTTTGGCCAAGCCAGAGAACAGTTGAGCATGCAAGGGAATGGTGGAGCAAGCCAGAGAACGGCAGAGCAAGCCAAAGAACGGTGGAGCAAGCCAGAGAATGGTGGAGAACGCCAGAGAACGGTGGAGCAAGCCATAGAATGGTGGAGCAAGTCAAAGAACATTGCTGCAAGGGAGAGAACGGTGGAGCAATCCAGAGAACGGTGGAGCAAGCAAGACAAAGGTGGGGCAAGTGGGAGAACGGTGGAGCACGTCAGAGAACGGTGGAGAAAGCCAGAGAACGATGGAGCAAGCCAGAGAATGGTGGAGTCAACAAGAGAACAGTGGAGCAAGCAAGAGAACAGTTGAGCAAGCCAGAGAACGGTAGAGCGAGCCAGAGAAAGGTGGAGCAAGCCGGAGAAAGACGAAGTAAGCCAGAGAAAGGTGGAGTGAGCCAGAGAATGGTGGGGCAAGCCAGAGAAAGATGGAGCAAGCCATAGAATAGTGGAGTAAGCCAGTGTAAGGTGGAGCAAGCCAGAGAATGGTGAAGAAAGCTAGAGAACGGTGGAGAAAGCCAGAGTAAGGTGGAGCAAACGAGAGAAATTTAGCAAGCCAGAGAAAGGCGGAGCAAGCCAAAGAGAGGTGGAGGAAGCTGGGGAACGATGTATTGAAAAATTGCCCCTCCGCATGCCCAAGTGTGGCTCCGGGAGGCGCCGACGAGCCGCCAGAAAGTGGAAACGTCACTCCGGCGGATCGGGCGACTTGAGCATTGTTCAGATCCTAAAGTGGAGGATTTCTGCGTAAAGGTTAATGAGTCGCTTAATTCGGTGGAAGTTGTTTCGCCGGAATCGGACAAGTATCGAGGGAGATATGCCCTTCCAAAGTTGTATTGTGCGCAGCGGCTCTGGGAGCCGGCTGCGACTCAAAATCTGGTCGATAATCGACCGGACCGAGTAACAAAAATACCATCTGGAGAAATTGCTCCGATAGGCCTGCCGAGACGTCCGGTGGATGATCCGCCTGATCAGGTGGATCATCCACCGGATCCAGTAGTGCAGGTTGTTACTAAGGGACAAAATCATGGCTCGGCGTCTAAAACTTAGTAGTACATTTTGTTATTCGGGGACTTTGTCAAAATTCTGAGTGCAGGTCCACGGACAGGTTTCGAACCTCATCACACCCCATCACCAAACACGACCCAAAAGTGGGTAGGGTGCGTGGAAACAGTCCAGGGGATTCCAACACCATGTGCAATGGGATATGCGCCTTGAGAAAGGCGCTTTGCAAGTGAACGAAGGCGCCACGGCGAGTGGCGGCGTCAGGCTTCTGTGGTGGGTGAGACCTGCACTTCGGTAAGCATAACTTGAGCTATGCTTGGCCGAATTACGCGTGGTTTGGTGCATTGGAGAGCTCATGACTAGCCCTATAAATGTTGTGATCATGTGCATGATCAAAACCAATGCAAAACGACGTTAGTCCCTTCGCAAACTGACCGTCTCTAAATTCCTACTCACATACCGTGAGGCAACCGGAAAGCTCACGCTCAGTCTCAGATTCGCCTAGAACAGTAGACGTGAACCACTAGAGACGATCAGACAAACATCGGGACCACACCACGCAGATCTCATCTTGACAAAGGGTTATGGGCCCACTATTATGAACGCCTCCAACGTTCACGTCTTCTGCAGCGCTCGGGATTGTAATCGTGGACATCATCGTGAAGTTCTGAGAACTCGTCGGAGTAGCAGCTGCGCACATGGCGCACAAGGAGATGCAGCCTATTCAGAAGTATGCGGGCAGCCCGGGCTTTGGCCTATGGAGGTGGCAGTTTGAGCTGCACCTCTCGCATAAGGGGCTGCTGGACGTTATGTTGGGAATGGAGGTGCTCACAGAGACGACTGCTACGGATGCGGAGAAGCAGGCCTTTGAAAAGAAGAAAACGGAGGCGCTCATGCTCCTGGCGTCTGGGACGGCCGAGTCGCAGTGGGGCTACTTCCAAGGCTGCAAGCTGGTTGCTGAAGCTTGGCAGAAGCTCTATGCCATCCACCAATCCAAGTTGCTTGCGAACAAAATCTTCGCGATGAAGCGGCTCCTCACGGTGAGAATCGAGGAGGGAGATGATGTCATCTCCGCCATGCAGCAGATTGAGTCGCTCGTCTCGCAATGCAACGACGTGGGGTGGAAGATTGACACGTAACTACAGGCAGTGGCTCACCTCATGGCCCTACCTGACAGTTGGGGCCCACTTATCACTGTCCTCGGAGGATGGTTGGAGGACAAGCTGACCTATGGCGTGGTCGCAGAGTACATCCGCAACAAGGCGCAGCATCAAAGCTGCGGGGAGTCCTCGTCTTCCTCATCCGCCCTCGCCACCAAAACACGTGGTGGCGGAAGTGGGGGCCGAGGAAGTGGCGGAAAGGGCAGCGGCAAGAAGGGCGCCAAGAAAGGTGCGTGCCGCAATTGTGGCAAGGAGGGCCACTGGGTCCGTGAGTGTGCGGAGGAGGCGAAGACCGGCGGCAAAAACAGCAAGGGCCGGTTGCTCCTCAATGGCAACAAGAACCACTTCCTCTAGAAGGCCAACAGACGGTGCCTGGATTCCGGGGCCGAGGAGCACACCCAAGTCGAGAAGGTGAGATTCGTCACCTACAAGAAGTCCTCCAAGTTAATGGTGGTCGCAAACGACAAAGTCGAGCCGGCAGCCGGCCAAGGTGACATGGAGGTGGAAGTCGTGGTGGGCGGTAAGAAGGAGCTGTGCACAATCCATGATGTGCAGCACGTCCCTGGCCTGGCTGACATCCTGAGTGTTAGCTGCTTAACAGATAACGGATACGAGGTGCTCTTCCGCAGGAAAGGCGCAGTGGTGCGCATGGACGGCGACGGCGAGGTTGTGCTGGAGGCAAAGCGCGAGGGCGATCTCTACATCGTGGAGACCAAGGTGGTCTCCGCAGCATCGGACGCAACGGACTCGCAAGAACACGTCGTCAATATGGCCAAGGGAGAAAACGTTGATCTGGAGCTATGGCACTGATGGTTGGGGCATTCGGCACCCGCAACCGTTAAGGAGATGGCGAAGCGCGACATGGTGCTCGGCCTCGTCATCGACGGTGCAGACACGGCAGCAGATGCAGCAGTACAAAAAATGTGCGAGCCTTGCATTTTGGGCAAGGCGCGGTGCAAGCCATTCAACGAGAACAAGGCTCGCGCAAAGGACCTGCTGGAGGTTGTGCACAGCGACGTATGCGGACCGTTCAAAACACTGTCAAACAGCAGCTTGAGATATTTCGTCACCTTCATTGACGACTGCAGTAGAAAACTCTACGTGTACTTCATGAAGCGGAAGGGCGAGGTCCTGGACCTGCTGAAGGAGTACGTTGCAGCAGTGGAGAGGCAGACTGGCCAGATGGTCAGAGAGCTACGCAACAACAATGGCGAGAGGATGTGGGATGCAGCGGATGAATGAAGCAGCATGGCATCAAGCGGGAACCCACTATGCCGTACTCGCCACAGTCCAACAGAGTGGCGGAGCGGGGGAACCAGACGCTGCTCGACATGGTACGGACCATGCTTCTGGATGCGGGGTTGCCGCGAGGATTCTGGGCAAAGGCTATGCGTACAGCAAGCTACACCATCAATCTCACCCCAACAGCAGTGATGAAGGGCAAGGGCAGCTTGAAGACGCCGCAGGAGGTTTGGAGCGGGCGAAAGCCAAACGTTGCACACCTGAAGGTTTTTGGGTGTAAGGCGCACGCGATGGTGCAGGTGGCGCAACGATGCAACAACAAGCTAGAAGTGCGGGCGAAGCCGTCCTTGTTCCTCGGCTACGAGAGCACGCAAAAGGCATACCGGCTCTGGGACCCGCGCACGCAAGAGATCATCCAAAGTCGTGACATTGAGTCCAACGAGTAGCGGAGCTTCAGCAGCAGCAGCAACGACATGAGCGTCGGGAACACTCCAAAACAGGGGGAGTGGTTCCAGCTCTTTGACTACGAGGAGGAGCCGACGGACGCGACGGTCGATGATGTGGTGTCAGAGCGCGACAGTGCAGCAGGTGCAGCAGCCGACACGGAGGTCTCCGACGATGATGCAGCTGGGCTTGAGATCTGGCGGAGTGACCCGTCGAAGGAGGCATCGCGAGTGCCGAAGCGCTCACTCCCGGTGGAGTTCGCGTCGGGCGTCAGAGAAAAGTACTCCGGACGCGCCGCCCGTCCGGTTGATGGTTCACCCGAGCGGCAGGAGTCCTCGTAGAGCCATCCAGTCGATGATTCACCGGAGCGGGGTGAGTCGGAAGGATCGCAGCAGAGCGATGAGACACCACCAAGACTGCCGCGACGCAGTGGGAGGCAGCAGAGAGCAAGGAAGCGTTTTGACGCACGCATCGGTCAATGGATCCGCATGACGTGGTGCATGCTGGCTGCATCAACGGAACTGACGACCGTGCAAGAGGTGCTTGCGCGACCTGAGGGGGAGCAGTGGGACACCGCCATCAATTTGGAGTTGGCGTCCATTGCGGAAAACGACACGTGGCAGCTGGTTGACAGGCAGAAAGACGCCAAGGTCATCGGCTCCAAATGGGTCTTCAAGACCAAGTTCACAAAGGAAGGAGTGATTGACAAGTACAAGGCGCGGCTCATGGAAAAGGGGTACGCACGGTGTAAGGGCAAGCACTACAATGAGACGTTCGCCCCCGTCACCAAGTTTACATGCATCTGGGCGATCCTTGTGATGGCGGCCGCGAAGGACATGGAGCTCCACCAAATGGACGTAAAGACGGCCTTCCTCAATGGAATCATCGACAAGGAAATCTACATGGAGGTGCCGGAGGGGGTGGGGACGCCGGAGGGCAAGGTGTGCAAGCTGCGGAAGTCCTTGTACGGGCTAAAACAATCGTCCCGATGCTGGTACCAACAGATGGACAACTTCATGCCACAACTCGGCTTCAAGTGCTGTGAGGCGGATCACAGTGTGTACGTGCGGTGCAACAAGAAGCTTCATCAGATTGTCGCACTCTACGTGGACGATATGATCTTGTGCTCCTCAGACCTGCCGAGCCTATAGCAGCTGAAAGAGCAGCTGAGCAGTAGGTTGCAAATGTCAGACATGGGGGAGCTGGAGTTCTACCTCGGGGTGAGCATTACGCGGAACCGGAGGGCACGCACGCTTGAGCTGGGGTAGGCCAAATACGTGGCCCAGGTGCTGAAGCGGTACGGCATGGAGGACTGCAAACCAGTGTGCAGTCCTGTTTTCACGACCTGTGAAGTGAGTGCGGCAATGGCACCGCAAACAAAAGAAGAGCGGGAGGATATGACAGGGGTGCACTACCAATCTGCGGTGGGCAGCCTCATGTACGCCATGGTGGCGACTCGACCGGACCTGGCCTACGCGGTGGGCCAAATGAGCAGGTACGTGGCCGATCCAGGGCCACTACACTAGTAGGCGGTCAAGATTATCCTCCGCTACCTGCAGGCAACGCGGCACACACGCCTGAGGTTCGACGGCAAGGGGCGGGCGGACCCCTTGCGTCTGGTCTGCTACACGGATGCAGACTACGCTGGGGATGTGGACAAGCGGAAGTCCACATCCCGATACGTGTTCTTCCGCGCTGGTGCAGCGATCTCGTGGTGCAGCAGGAAGCAGGACTGCGTCGCCACCTCCATAGTGGAAGCTGAGTACATCGCACTGGCCGAGGTGGTCAAGGAGGAGGTGTGGCTCTGGAGGTTGCTGGAGGAGTTGGGCGTGCCGCAGCTGGAGCCTACGGTGGTGCAAGAGGACAACACCGGCTCCATCTCCCTGACCAACAACCAGACGCAGCACAGGAGGACAAAGCACATCGACGTGCGTTATCAGTACGTATGGGACATGGTCGAGAAAGGGCAGGTGGTACTACAGAACTGCAGCACACAGAACATGCTTGCAGATTGCTTGACGAAGGCACAACTCGCGGACCGGCACGCGATGAGCGTGGCCGGACTTGGGATGACAAGCTATGATGGGCTGGAGGGCACAGCGGAAGATGAGTGAGAGAAAGTAGGAGCAGCGGACATGGCAGGTGCAAGGGGGAGAATGTTGAAAAATTGCCCCTCCGCATGCCCAAGTGCGGCGCCGGGAGGCACGGACGAGCCGCCAGAAAGTGAAAACGCCACTCCGGCGGATCTGGCGACTCAAGAATCGTTTGGATCCTAAAATGGAGGATTGCTTCGTAAACGTGACGAGTTGTTGAATCCGGTGAAAGTTGTTTTGCTGGAATCCGACAAGTATCGAGGGAGATATGGCCTTCCAAAGTTCGGGTTTGCGCAGCGGCTCTGGGAGCCGGCTGCGACTCGAAATCCAGTCGATAATCGACCGAACCGAGTAACAAATATACCATCTGGAGAAATTGCACCGATAGGCCTGCCGAGGCGTCCGGTGGATGATCCGCCTGATCAGGTGGATCATCCACCGGATCCAGTAGTGCAGGTTGTTACTGAGGGACTTAGCCAAAATCATGGCTCTGCGTCCGAAACTCAGAAGTACATTTTGTTACTCGGGAACAGTCAAAATTCTGACTGCAGGTCCACGGACAGGTTTCGAACCTCGTCACACCCCATCACCGAACACGACCCAAAAGTGGGAAGGGTGCGTGGAAACAGTGCAGGGGACCCCCACACCATGTTCAATGGGATATGCGCCTTGGGAAAGGTGCTTCACACGTGAACGAAGGCTCCACGGCGAGTGGCTGCGTCAGGCTTCTGTGGTGGGTGAGACTTGCGCTTTGGCAAGCATAACTTGACCTATGCGTGGCTGAATTGTCCGTGGTTTGGTGCGTTGGAGAGCTCATGACTAGCCCTATAAATGTTGTGATCATGTCCATGTTAAAAAACCAACGCAAAACAACATTATTCCCTTCGCAAACTGACTGTCTCTAAATTCCTGCTTACGTAGCGTGAGGCGACCAGAAAGCTTATGCTCAGTCTAAGATTCGCCCAAAACAGTAGACATGAACCACTAGAGACGATAAGACAAACGTCGGGACCGCACCACGGGGATCTCATCTTGACACGATGGAGAAAGCCAAAGAAAGGTCGAACAAGCTAGAGAAAGGTGGAGCAAGCCAGGGAAAGGTAGAGCAAGTCAGAGAACGTTGGAGCAAGCGATAAAAAGGTGGAGCAAGCCAGAGAACGGTGGAGCAAGCCAGAGAACGGTGGAGGAAGCGAGAGAATGGTGAAGCAAGCCGGAGAACGGTGGTGCAAGCCAGAGAACAGTTGACCAAGCCAAATAATGATGGAGCAAGTCGAAGTATGGTGGAGCAAGCAAGAGTACGGTGGAGCAAGCCACAGAACAATGAAGCAAGCAAGAGAACGGTGGTGCAAGCCAGAGAAAGGTGAAGCAGGCCAGAGAAAGGTGAAGCAAGCAAGAGAAAGGTGGATCAAGGCAAGGAAAGTTGGAGCAAGCCAGAGAAAGATGAAGAAAGTCAGAGAACGGTGGAGCAACGTAAAGAACAGCGGAGCAAGCCAGAGAATGGCAGAGAAAGGCACAAAACGCTGAAGCAAGCCAAAGAACGGCGGAGCAAGCCAGAGAACAATGGAGAAACCTAGAAAAAGGTGGAGTAAGCCAGAGAATGGTGGAGCTTGCCAGAGAAAAACTGAGCAAGCCAGAGAATGGTGGATTAAGCCGGAGAACGGTGGAGCGAGCCAGAAAACTGTGGAGCAAGCCAGAGAATGGTGGAGCAAGCCAGAGAATGGTGGAGCAAGCCAGAGAACGGTGGAGCAAGCCGGAGAAAGAGGGAGCAAGCCAGAGAATGGTGGAGCAAGGCAGAGAATGGTGAAGCAAACCAGAGAATGGTGCAGCAAGCCAGAGAATGGTGGAGCAAGCCAGAGAACGGTTGAGGAAGCAAAAGAATGGTGGAGCAAGTCAGAGAACGGTGGTGCAAGCCAGAGAATTGTGGAGCAAGGCAGAGAACGGTGGAGCAAGCCAGAGAATGGTGGAGCAAGCAAGAAAGCGGTAGAGCAAGCCGGAGAACGTTGGAGCAAGCCACAGAATGGAAGAGCAAGCCAGAGAAAGGTGGAGAAAGTCAGAGAGCGGTAGAGCATGTCAGAGAATGGCAGAGCAAGCCAGAGAATGGTGAAGCAAGCCAGAAATGGTGGAGCAAGCCAGAGAACTGTGGAGCAAGCAAGAGAAAGGTGGAGCAAGCCAGAGAACAGAGGAGCAAGTCAGAGAACGGTGGAGCAAGCCTGAGAAAGATGGAGCAAGCCGGAGAACGGTGGAACAAGCCTGAGAACAATGGAGCAAGCCAGAGAACAGTGGAGCAGGCGAGAGAACGGTGGAGCAAGCCAAAGAATGGCGGAGCAAGCCAGAGAATGGTGGAGCAAGGAAGAGAACGGTGGAGCAAGCCAGAGAACCGTGGAGCAAGCCAGAGAACGGTGGAACAAGACAGAAAACAGCGGAGCAAGCCAGAGAATGGTGGAAGAAGCCAGAGGATGGTGGAGCAAGCCAGACAAAGGTGGAGCAAGCTAGAGAACGGTGGAGCAAGCCAGAGAATGGTGGAGCAAGCCAGAGAATGGTGGAGCAAGGAAGAGAACGGTGGAGCAAGCCAGAGAACCGTGGAGCAAGCCAGAGAACGGTGGAACAAGACAGAAAACAGCGGAGCAAGCCAGAGAATGGTGGAAGAAGCCAGAGGATGGTGGAGCAAGCCAGACAAAGGTGGAGCAAGCTAGAGAACGGTGGAGCAAGCCAGAGAATGGTGGAGCAAGCCAGAGAATGGTGGAGCAAGCCAGAGAATGGTGGAGGAAGTCAGAGAACGGTGGAGCAAGCCAGAGAACGACGGAGCAAGCCAGAGAACGGTGGAGCAAGCCATAGAACTGTGGAGCAAGCCAAAGGAAGGTGGACCAAGCAAGCGGACGGCGGAGCAAGCTAGAGAAAGGTGGAGCAAGCCAGAAAATGATGGAGCAAGCCAGAGAATGGTAGAACAAGCCAGAGAACAGTCGAGCAATTCAGAGAAATGTGGAGCAAGGTAGAGAAATGTGGAGTAAGCCAGAAAAAGGTGATGCAAGCCAGAGAAAGATGGAGCAAGCCATGGAAAGGTGGAGTAAGCCAGAGAACAGTGGAGCAAGCCAGAGAAATATGGAGCAAGTAAGAGAACAGTAGAGCAAGCCAGAGAACGGTCGAGCAAGCCAGAGAATGCTGGAGAAAGCCACAGAACGGTGGAGCAAGCCAGAGAAAGGTGGAGCAAGCCAGAGATAAGTGGAGCAAGCCAGAGAAAGTTGGAGCAAGCCGGAGTAAGGTGAAGAAAGTTAGAGACAAAGGTGCAAACCAGAGAAAGGTGGAGCAAGCCAGAGAACGTTGGAGCAAGCCAGAGAACGGTAGAGCAAAGCAAAGAACGGTGGAGTAAGCCAAAGAATGGTGAAGCAAGTCAGAAAACGGTGGTACAAGCCAGAGAACTGTGGAGCAAGCAAGAGAACAGTGGAGCAATATAGAGAATGGTGGAGCAAGCCAGAGAAAAGTGGTGTAAGACAGAGAAAGATGGAGCAAGCGGGAGAACGGTGGAGCAAGCCAGGTAAAGGTGGAGCAAGACAGAGAATGGTGGCGAAAGCTAGAGAATGGTAGTTCAAGCCAGAAACGATAGTGCATGCCAGAGAAAGATGGAGCAAGCCAGAGAACTGTGTGGCAGGTCAGAGAACGGTGGAGCAGGCGAAAAAATGGTGGAACAAGCCAGAGAATAATGGAGAAAGTTGAAGAGTGGTGAAGAACGGTGGAGCAAGCCAGAGAACAGTGGAGCAAGCCAGTGAATACTGCAGCAAGCCAGAGAATGGTTGAGCAAGCCAGAAAATGGTGGAGCAAGCCAGAGAACGGTGGAGCAAGCAAGAGAACAGTTGAGCAAGACAGAGAACGGTAAAGCAAGCCAGGGAACAATGGAGCAAGCTAGAGAATGGTGGAGCAAGCCAGAGAATGGTTGAGCAAGCCAGAGAACGGTGAAGCAAGCCAGAGAACAGTGGAGGAGGCCAGAGTACGGTGAAGCAAACTAGAGAACGGTCGAGCAGGCAAGAGAACGGTGGAGCAAGCCTTAGAACGGTGGATCCAACAAGAGAACCGTGGAGCAAGGCAAAAAACAGTGGAGCAAGCCAGAGAACAGGGGAGCAAGGCAGAGAACAGTCGAGCAAGCCAGAGAACGGTGGAGCAAGAAATAAAACGGAGAGTAATCCAGAGAGTGGTGGAGCAAGCCATAGAAAGATGGAGCAAGCCAGAGAACGGTGGAGCAAGAAATAAAACGGAGAGTAATCCAGAGAGTGGTGGAGCAAGCCATAGAAAGATGGAGCAAGCCAGAGAACAGTGGATCAAGTCAGAGAACGATGCAGCATGTCAGAGAACGGTGGAGCAAGAAAGAGAACAGGGGAGCAGGCCAGAGAAAGGTGAAGCAAGCCAGAGAAAGATGAAACAAGCCAGAGAATGGAAGAGCGAGCCAGAGAAAGGTGGAGCAAGCCAGAGAACGGTGGAGCAAGAAAGAGAACAGGGGAGCAGGCCAGAGAAAGGTGAAGCAAGCCAGAGAAAGATGAAACAAGCCAGAGAATGGAAGAGCGAGCCAGAGAAAGGTGGAGCAAGCCAAAGAACAGTGCAGCAAGCCAGACAAAAGTCGAGGACGCTAGAGAAAGATGGAGCAAGCTAGAGAATGGTGGAGCGAGCCAGAGAACGGCGGAACAAGCCAGAGAATGGTAGAGGATGCCAGAGTACTGTGGAGAAAGCCAGACAAAGGTGGAGCAAGCCAGTTTACGGTGGAGCAAGCCAGAGAATGGTGGAACAAGCCAGAGAAAGGTGGACCAAGAAAAAGATTGGTGGAGCAAGCCAGAGAAAGGGGGAGCAAGCCAGAGAACGATGGAGCAAACCGGAGAATGGTAAAGCAAGCCAGAGAATGGTGGAGCAAGCCAGAGAATGGTGGAGCAAACTAGAGAGTGGTGGAGGAAGCCAGAGGAAGGTGGAGCAAGCCAGAGAAAGGGAGAGCAAGCGAGAGAAAGGTGGAGCAGGCCAGATAACAGTGGAGCAAGCCATAGAAAGGTGGAGCAAGCCAGAGAATGGTGGAGCACGCCAGAGAATGGTGGAGTAAGCCAGAGAACGGTGGAGAAAGCTTGAGAATGGTGGAGCAAGCTAGAGAAAGGTGGAGCAAGCCAGAGTACGGTGGAGCAAGCCAAAGAACGGTGGAGCATGCCAGAGAAAGGTGAAGCAAGCCAGAGAAAGGTGAAGCAAGCCAGAGGAAGGTGGAGAAAGCTAGAGAAAGGTGGAGCAAGTCATGGAACGATGGTGCAAGCCAGAGAAAGGTAGAGCAAGCCATAGATTGATGGAGCAAACGAGAGAACTGTGGAGCAAGCGAGAGATCGGTAAAGCAAGCCAGAGAACAATGGAGCAAGCCAAAGAACGGTGGAGCAAGCCAGAGAATGGTGCAGCAAGCCAGAGAACGGTGGGGCAAGCCAGGTAACGGTGAAGCAAGCCAGAAAATGGTGGAGCAAGTGAGAGAATGGTAAATCAAGCTAGAGAACAATGGTGCAAGCCAGAGAAACGTGGAGCAAGGAAAAGAACGGTGGAGTAGGCGAAAGAGCGGTGGAGCTGGCCTAAGAACAGTGGAGCAAGCTAGAGAACGGTGGAACAAGTCAAAGATCGGTGGAGCAAGCCAGAGAATGGTGAACCAAGCCAGAGAACGGTGAACCAAGCCAGAGAACGGTGGAGTAAGCCTGTGATTGGTGGAGCAAGCCATATAATGGTGGAGCAAGGCAGAGAATGGTGGAGTAAACCAGAGAATATTGGAGCAAGCCAGAGAAAGGCGGAGCAAGCCGGAGAACAGTGGAGCAAGCCAGATAACGGTGGAGCAAGCCAGAATACGGTGGAGCAAGTCAGAGAACGGTGGAGCAAGGGAAGAAAAGGGAGGAGCAGGCCAGAGAACGGTGGGGCAAGCCAGGTAGTGGTGGAGCAAGTCACAGAATGGTGGAGCAAGCTAGAGAACGGTGGAGCATGCCAGAGAATGGTGGAGCAGGCCAGAGAACGGTGGAGAAATCCTGAGAACGGTGGAGCGAGCCAGAGAACCATGGAGCAAGCCAGAGAAAGGTGGAGCAAGCCTGAGAACGTGGGAGCAAAGCAGAGAATGGTGGAGCAAGTCAGAGAACGGTGGGGTAAGCCAGAGAAAGGAGGAGCAAGCCTGAGATCACTGGATCAAGTCAGAGAACGGTGGAGCAAGTCAGATAACAGTGGAGCAAGCGAGAGAACAGTGGAGCAGGCCAGAGAAAGGTGAAGCAAGCAAGAGAAAGGTGGAACAAGCCAGAGAAAGGTGGAGCAAGCCAGAGAAAGATGGAGCAAGCCAGAGAACGGTGGAGCAAGCCAAAGAATGGTGGAGCAAGCCAGAGAACGGTGAAGCAAGCTAGAGAACGGTGGAGCAGGCCAGAGAACGGTGGAGCAAGCCAGAGAACGGTGGAGCAAGCTAGAGTATGGCGGAGGAAGTCAAAGAATGGTGGAGCAAGGCAAACAAATGTGGTGCAAGCCAAAGAAGGGTGGAGCAAGCCAGAGAAGGTGGATCAAGCCCAAGAACGGTGGAGCAAGCCAGAAAACGATAAAGCAAGCCAGATAACGGGGGAGCAAGCCAGAGAATGGTGGAGGAAGCCAGAGATCGGTGTAGCAAGCAAGAGAATGGTAGAGCAAGCCAGAGAACGGTGGAACAAGCCAAAGAACGGTGGAGTAAGCCAGAGAAAGGCGGACCATGCAAGAGAACGGTGGAGAAATCCAAGGAATGGTGTGGCAAGCCAAAGAGTGATGGAGAAAGCCAGAGAGCGGTAGAGCTAGCTAGAGAACGTTGTAGCAAGCCAGAGAACGGTGGAGTAAGGTAGAGAACAGTGCAGCAAGCTAGAGAAAGGTGGAGCAAGCCAGAGAAAGGTGGAGCAAGCCAGAGAAAGGTGAAGCAAGCCTCAGAACAGTGCAGTAAGCCACAGAAAGGTGGAGCAAGCCACAGAACGGTGGAGCAAGCCAGAGAACAGTGGAGCAAGCCAGAGAACGGTGGAGAAATCCAGAGAATGGTGGAGCAAGCTAGAGAAAGGTGGAGCAAGCTAGAGAACAGTGGAACAAGCCAGAGAACGGTGGAGCAAGCCAGAGAAAGGTGGAGCAAGCCAGAGAAAAGTAGAGAAAGCCAGAGAAAGGTGAAGCAAGTCAGAGAAAGGTGGAGCAAGCCCGAGAAAGGTGAAGCAAGTCAGAGAACGATGGTGCAAGCCAGAGAAAGAAGTAGCAAGCCGGAGAACGGTGGAGCAAGCCAGAGAACGGTAGAGCAAACCTGAAAATGATGAAGCAAGTGAGAGAACGGTGGAGCAAGGGAAAGAATGGTGGAGGAAGCCTGAGAATGGTGGAGCAAGTCGGAGAACAGTGGAGCAAGTCAGAGAATGTTGGAGCAAGCCTGAGAATGGTGGAGCAAGCCAGAGAACGGTGGAGCAAGCCAGAGAGTAGTGGAGCAAGCCAGGCAATGGTGGGGCAAGCCAGGTAACAGTGGAGCAAGCCAGAGAATGGTGGAGCAAGCCAGAGAATGGTGAAGCAAGCCAGAGAACGATGGTGCAACCCAGAGAAAGGTGCAAGAGGCTAGAGAATGGTGGAGCAGGGTAGAGAACGGTGGAGCAGGCCAACGAACAGTGGAGCAAGCCAGAGAATGGTGGATTAACTCAAAGAACAGTGGAGCAAGGCAAACAACGGTGGAGCAAGCCAACGGTGCAGCAAGGCAGAGAACGGTGGAGCAAGCCTGAGAACGGTGGAGCAAGCCACAGAACGGTGGAGGATGCCAGAGAACGGTGGAGCAAGCCAGAAAATGGTGGAGCACGCCAGGAAACAATGGAGCAAGCCATAGAATGGTGGAGCAAGGTTTAGAACAGTGGAGCAAGCCTGAGAACGGTGAAGCAACCAGAAAACAGTGGAGCAAGCCGAAGAACGGTGGAGGAAATGAAACTATGGTGGAGAAAGTTGGGGAATGGTGGAGCAGGCCAGAGAGCGGTGGAGCAAGCTTGAGAAAGGAGGAGCCAGCCAGAAAACCGTGGAGCAAGCAAGAGAACAGTGGAGCAAGCAAGAGAACGGGGAAGCAAGCAAGAGGATGGTGGAGCAAGCCAGAGAACCCTGGAGCAAGAAAAAGACCGGAGAGGAAGCCAGGGAAAGGTGGAGCAGACCAGAGAAAGACGGAGCAAGCCAGATTAGGGTGGATCAAGTCAGAGAACGATGAAGCAAGTCAGAGAACAGTGGAGCAATCAAGAGAAAGGTGGAGCAAGCCAGAGAAAGTTGGAGCAAGCTAAAGAAAGGTGGAGCAAGCTAGAGAGCAGTGGAGCAAGCCAGAGAACAGTGAAGCAAGGCAGAGAATGGTGGAGAAAGTCAGAGAACGGTGGAGCAAGCCAGAGAAAGGTGGAGCAAGCCAGAGAACGGTGGAGCAAGCCAGAAAAAAATGGAGCAAGCCTGAGGAAGGTGATGCAAGCCAGAGAAAGGTGAAGCAAGCCAGAGAATGGTGGAGCAAGCCAGAGAACGGTGGAGCAAGCACGAGAATGGAAGCAAGCCAGAAAAAGGTGGAGCAAGCCAGAGAAACGGGAGCAAGCCAGAGAATGGTGGACCAAGAAAGAGAACGGTGGAGAAAGCCAGAGAAGGGTGGACCAAGCAAAAGAACGGTGGAGCAAGCCAGAGAAAAGTCGAGCAAGCCAGAGAACGATGGAGAAAGCAAGAGAACGGTAGAGCAATCCTGAGAATGGTGGAGCAATCCATGGAATGGTGGAGTTAGCTAGAGAATGGTGGAGCAAGCGAGAGAAAGGTGGAGCAACATGGATAAAGGCGGAGCAAGCCAGAGAAAGGTGGAGCAAGCCAGAGAACAGTTGAGTAAGCCAGAGAAAGGTGGAGCTAGCCAGAAAACGGTGGAGCAAGCCAGAGAACGGTGGAGAAAGTCAGAGAACGGTGGAGCAAGCCAGAGAAAATTGGAGCAAGCCAGAGAACAGTGGAGAAAGTCAGAGAAGAGTGGAGCAAGCGAGGGAATGGTGGGGGAAGCCAGAGAATGGTGGAGCAAGCCAGAGAACGGTGGAACAAGCCAGAGAACAGTGGAGCAAGCCAGAGAACGGTGGAGCAAGCAAGAGAACGGTGGAGCAAGCCAGAGAACGGTGGAGCAAGCAAGAGAACGGTGGATCAAGGCAGAGAACGGTGGAGCAAGCCAGAGAATGGTGAAGCATGCCAGAGAATGGTGGGGCAAGCCAGGTAACGGTGGAGCAAGCCAGAGAATGGTAGAGTAAGCCAGAAAATGGTGGAGCAATCCAGAAAACGATGGTGCAAGCCAGAAAAAGATGGAGGAAGCCAGAGGATGGTGGAAAAGGTCAGAGAATGGTGGTGGAGGCCAAAGAACGTTGGAGCAAGTAAGAGAATGATGGAGCAAGTCAAAGAACGATGGAGCAAGCCAAAGAATGGTGGAGAAAGCCAATGGTGGAGCAAGCCAGAGGATGGTGGAGCAAGCCAGAGAATGGTGGAGCAAGCCATAGAACGGTGGAGCAAGCCAGAGAATGGTGGAGCAAGCCAGTGAACGGTGGAGAAAGCCAGAGTACGGTGGAGCAAGCCAGGGAGCAATGGAGCAAGCCTCTCAATGGTGGAGCAAGCTTGAGAACGGTGGAGCAAGCCAGAGAGCGGTGAAACAACAAGAGAACAGTGGACCAAGTCAAGGAACGGTGAAGCAAGTAAGAGAACGGTGGAGCAAGTTGGAGAACGGTGGAGGACGCCAGAGAACGGTGGAGCAAGCCTGAGAATGGTGGAGCCAGCCAAGGAACTGTGGAGCAAGCCAGAGAACAGTAGAGCAAGCCAGAGAAGGGGAAAGCAAGCTAGAGAACGGTGGAGAAAGCCAGAGAAAGGTGGAGCAAGCTAGAGAACGGTGGATCCAGTGAAAGAATGGTCAAACAAGTCAAAGAACAATGGAGTAAGCGTGAAAGCTGTCGGGCAGGCCAGAGAAAGGTGAAGTAAGCCAGGGAAAGGTGGAGCAAGCGAGAGAAAGGTGGACCAAGCCAGAGAAAGGTGAAGCAAGCCAGAGAAAGGTGGAGCAAGCCAGAGAACAGTGGAGCAAGCCAGAGAAAGGTGGAGCAAGCCCGAGAACGGATGAGAAAGTCAGAGAACGGTTGAGCAAATCAGAGAAAGGTGGAGGAAGCCAGAGAACGGTGGAGCAAGCCAGTGATCGGTGGAGCAAGCCAGAGAAAGGTGATGCAAGCCAGAGAAAGGTGGATCAATCCAGAGAAAGGTGGAGAAAGCTAGAGAACAGTGAACCAAGTCAGAGACCAATGGTGAAACTCAGAAAAAGGTAGAGCAAGCCAGAGAATGGTGGAGCAAGCCAGAGACAGTGGAGCAAGTCAGAGAACGGTGAAGCAAGCCACAGAAAGTTGGAGCAAGCCAGAGAACAGTGAGGCAAGCTGGAGAACGGTGGAGTAAGTCATATAACGGTGGAGCAAGCCAGAGAACGGTGTAGCAAGTCAGAGAACGGTAGAGCAAGCCACAGAACGGTGGAGCAAGCCAGAGAAAGGTTGGGTAAGACAGGTAACCGTGGAGCAAGTCATAGGATGGTGGAGCAAGCCAGAGAATGGTGGAGCATGCCAGAGAATGTTGGTGCAACCCAGAGAAAGGTGGATCAAGCCAGAGAACGGTGGAGCACAGCAGAGAACAGTGGAGCCGGCCAGAGAATGGTGGAGCAAGCCTGAGAACGGTTGAGCCAGCCAGAGAACCATGAAGCAAGCCAGAGAACGCTGGAGCGAGCCTGAGAACGAGGGAGCAAGGCAGAGACTGGAGGAGCAAGCCAGAGAACAATGGAGCAAGCCAGAGAAAGGAGGAGCAAGCCTGAGTACGCTGGATTAAGTCAGAGAACTGTGGAGCAAGTCAGAGAAAAGTGGAGCAAGCAAGAGTACAGTGGAGCAGTCCAAAGAAAGGTGAAGCAAGCAAGAGAAAGCCAGAGACAGGAGGAGCAAGCCAGAGAAATATGGAGCAAGCCACAGAACGGTGGTGTAAGCCAGAGAATTGTGGAGCAAGCGAGAGAATGGTTAAGTAAGCTAGAGAACGGTGGAGCAGGCCTGAGAATGGTGGAGCAAGCCAGAGAACGACGGATCAAGGTAGAGAATGGCAGAGGAAGCCGGAGAACAATGGAGCAAGGCAGACAAAGGTGCTTCAAGCCAAAGAACGGTGGAGCAATCCAAAAAAGGTAGAGCAAGCCCGAGAACGGTGGAGCAAGCCAGAAAGAGATGGAGCAAGCCAGAGAACGGCGGAGATAGCCAGAGAATTGTGGAGGAAGCCAGAGAATGATGGAGCAAGCGAGAGAACGGTAGAGCAAGCAAGAGAACGGTGAAGCAAAAGAAAGAATGGTGGAGTAAGCTAGAGAAAGTTGGAGCATGCAAGAGAACGGTGGAGCAAGCCAGAGAAAGGTTGAGCACGCCATAGAACGATGGAGCAAGCATGAGAACAGTAGAGCAAGCAAGAGATCGTTGGAGCAAGCCAGAGAATGGTGGAGCAAGCTAGAGAACAGTGGAGCAGGCTAGAGAAAGGTGGAGCAAGCCACAAAAAGGTGGAGCAAGCCAGAGAAAGGTGTAGCAAGCCACAGAACTGTGCAGTATTCCAGAGGAAGGTGGAGCAAGCCAGAGAAGGATGGAGCAAGCAAGAGAACGGTGGAGCAAGCCAGAGAACGGTGGAGAAATCCAGAGAATGGTGGAGCAGCCAAGAAAAGGTGGAGCAAGCCAGAAAATGGTGGAGCAAGCCAGAAAAAGGTGGAGCAAGCCAGAGAAAGGTGGAGCAAGCCAGAGAAAAGTTGAGAAAGCCAGAGAAAGTTGGGGCAAGGAAGAGAAAGGTGGAGCAAGCCTGCAAAAGGTCAAGAAAGTCAGAGAACAATGGTGCAAGCCAGAGAACGGTGGATGAAGCCAAAGAACGGTCGAGCAAGCCAGAGAACGGTGGAGCAAGCCAGAGAATGGTGGAAAAAGTCAGAGAACGGTGTAGCAAGGGAGAGAATGGTGGAGGAAGCCTGAGAACGGTAGAGCAAGCCAGACGGTGGAGCAAGCAAGAGAACGGTGGAGCAAGCCAAAGAACGATGGAGCAAGCCAGAAAATGGTTGAGCAGGCCAGAGAATGGTGGAGCAAGCCAGGGAACGGCGGGGCAAGCCAGGTAACATTGTAGCATAGAAGAAAATGGTGGAGCAAGCCAGAGAATGGTGAAGCAAGTCCAAGAACGATGGTGCAAGCCAGAGAAATATGGAGGAAGCCAGAGATTGGTGGAGCAGGCCAAAGAACGGTGGAGCAGGACAAAGACCGGTGGAGTTAGCCAGAGAAGGGTGGAGCAAGTCAAAGAACAGATGAGCAAGCCAAAAAACGGTGGAGCAAACCAAGGATGGATCAAGCCAGAGAACGATGCAGCAAGCCAGAGAATGGTGGAGCAAGCAATAGAATGGTGGAGCAAGCCTGAGAACGGTGGAGGAAGCCAGAGAACAGTGGAGCAAGCTAGAGAATGGTGGAGCAAGCCTGGGCACAATGGAGCAAGCCATAGAATAGTGGAGCAAGCTTGAGAATGATGGAGTAAGCCCAAGAACGGTGAAGAAACCAGAAAACAGTGGAGCAAGCCAAAGAACAGTGGAGGAAGCAAGAGAATGGTGGAGAAAGTTGGAGAACGGTGGAGCAGGCGAGAGAACGGTGGAGCAAGCCTGAGAATGGTAGAGCCAGCCAGAGAACCGTGCAGCAAGCCAGAGAACGGTGGAGCAAGCCAGAGAACAAGAAAGCAAGCCAGAGAATGGTGGAGCAAGCCAGAGAGTGGTGGGGCAAGCAAGAGAACGGAGAGCAAGCCAGAGAAAGGTGGAGCAAGCTAGAGAAAGTTGGAGCAAGGCAGAGAACGGTGGATCAAGTCAGAAAACGGTGAAGCAAGTCATACAACAGTGGAGCAAGCCAGAGAACGGGGGAGAAGGCCAAAGAAAGGTAAAGCAAGCCAGAGAAAGGTGGAGCAAGCCAGAGAAAGGTGGAGCAAGCCAGAGAAAGGTGGAGCAAGTCAGAGAAATGTGAAGCAAGCCAGAGAACAGTGGAGCAAGTAAGAGAACACTTGAGCAAGCCAGAGAACAGTGGAGAAAGTAAGAGAACAGTGGAGAAATCCAGAGAAAGGTAGAGCAAGCTAGAGAACGGTGAAGCAAGCCACAGAACGGTGGAGCAAGCCAGAGAAAGTTGATGCAAGCCCGAGAAAGTAGGAGCAAGCCAGAGAAAGGTGGAGAAAGCCACAGAGAGGTAAAGGAAGCCAGAGAAAAGTGAAGCAAGTCAGAGAACGATTGTGCAAGCCAGAGAAAGGTAGAGCAAGCCAGAGAAAGGTGAAGCAAGCCAGAGTATGATGGAGCAAGTCAGAGAACGGTGGAGGAAGATAGAGAATGGTCGAGAAAGCCAGAGAATGGTGGAGCACACTAGAGAACGATGGTGCAAGCCAAAAAATGTTGAGCAAGCCAGAGAACGGTGGAGCACTCCAGAGAACGGTGGAGTAGGCCAAAGAACGGTAGAGCAAGGCAGATAATGGTGGAGCAAGTCAAAGAATGGTGGAGCAAGCCAAAGAATGGTGGAGCAAGCCAGAGAACGGTGGAGCAAGCCAGAGAACGGTGGAGCAAGCCAGAGAATGGTGGAGCAAGCCAGAGAACGGTGGAGCAAGCCAGAGAGCAATGGAGTAAGTCAGAGAATGATGGAGCAAGCCAGAGAATGGTGTAGTATGCCAGAGAACTGTGGAGAAAGTATGAGAACGGTGAAGCAACAAGAGGACAGTGGAGCAAGCAAGAGAACGGTGGTGCAAGCCAGAGAACAGTGGATTAAGTCGGAGAACGGTGGACCAGGCCAGAGAACCGTGGAGCAATCGTGAGAACGGTGGAACAAGCCAGAGGACTGTGGAGCAAGCAAAAGGACGGTGGAGCACGCCAGAGAACGGGAGAGCAGGCCAGAGAACGGTGGAGCAAGCCAGAGAATAGTGGAGCAAGCTAGAGAAAGGTAGAGCAAGCCTAAGAACGGTGAATCAAGTCAGAGAACATTGGAGCAAGTCAGAGAACAGTGGAGCAAGAAAGAGAAAAGTGGAGCAGGTCAGAGGAAGGTGATGCAAGCCAGAGAAAGGTGCAGCAAGCCAGAGAAAGGGGGAGCAAGCCAGAGAATGGTGAAGCACGCCAGAGAATCATGGAGCAAGCCAGAGAATGGCAAAGCAAGCCAGAGAACAGTGGAGCAAGCCAGAGAACGGTAGAGCAAGCAAGAGATCGGTGAAGCAAGCCACAGAAAAGTGGAGCAAGCCAAAGAAAGGTGAAGCAAGCAAGAGAACATTGCAGTAAGCCAGAGGAAGGTGAAGAAATCCAGAGAACGGTGGAGCAAGGCAGAGAACGGTAGAGCAAGCCACAGAACAGTGGAGAAATCCACAGAAAGGTGGAGCAAGCCAAAGAAAGGTGAAACAAGCCAGAGAATGGTGGAGCAAGCGAGAGAACGGTGGAGCAAGCCAGAGAAAGGTGGAGCAAGCCAGAGAAAGGTGGAGCAAGCCAGAAAAAGGTGGAGCAAGCCAAAGAAAGGTGGAGCAAGCCCAAAAATGGTGGAGCAAGCCAGAGAACGGTGGAGCAAGCCAGCAACGGTAGAGCAAGCCATAGAACAGAAGAACAAGCCAGAGAACGGTGCAGCAAGTCAGAGAACGGTGGGACAATCCAGGTAATGGTAGTGCAAGCCAGAAAACAGTGGAGGAAGCCAGAGAATGGTGGAGCAAGCCAGAGAACAATGGTGCAAGCCAAACAAAAGTGGATCAATCCAGCGAACGCTGGAACAGGCCAGAGAACAGTGGAGCAGGTTAGAGAACGGTGGAGCAGGCCAGAGAATGGTGGAGCAAGTCTAAGACCGGTGAAGCAAGGCAAAGAATGGTGGAGGAAGCCAGAGAACTGTGGAGCAAACCAGAGAACAGTGGAGCAAGCCAGAAAACGGTGGAGCAAGCCAGAGAATGGTCAAGCAAGCAAGAAAACGGTGGAGCAAGCCAGAGAACGGTGGAATAAGCCAGAGATCGGTGAAGGAAGCCCGGGAACAATGGAGCAAGCCACAGAATGGTCGAGCATGGCAGAGAATGGTGGAGCAAGCCAGAGAGCGGTTGAGCAAGCAAGAGAACTGTGGAGCAAATTGGAGAATGGTGTAGCAGGCCAGAGAACATTGGAGCAAGCCTGAGAACGGTGGAGCCAGCCAGAGATCTGTGGTGCAAGCCAGAGAATGGTGGAGCAAGCCAGAGAACGGGGAAGCAATCCAGAGAATGGTGGAGCAAGTCAGAGAACACTACAGCAAGCAAGAGGACGGAGAGAAAGCCAAAGAAAGGTGGAGCAAGCCAGAGAAAGGAAGAGCAAGCCAGAGAACGGTGGACCAAGTCAGAGAACAGTGGAACAAGCAAGAGGATAGTGGATTAGGCCATAGAAGGTGAAGCAAGCCAGAGAAAGTTGGAGCAAGCCAGAGAGAGGTGGAGCAAGCCAGAGAAAGATGGAGCAAGCCAGAGAATGGTGGAGCAAGCCAGATAATCGTGGAGCAAGCCAGAGAATAGGTAAGCAAGCCAGAGAACGGTGGAGCAAGCTAGAGAATGGTGCAGGAAGCTAGAGAACGGTGGAGCAAGCCAGAGAACAGTGGAACAAGCAAGAGAATAATGGAGCAGGCCAGAGAAAGATGAAGCAACCCAGGGAAAGGTGGAACAAGCCAGAGAGAGGTGGACCAAGCCAGAGAAATATGGAGCAAGGCAGAGAACGGTGGAGCAAGCCAAAGAATGTTGGAGCAAGCCAGAGAACAGTGGAGCAAGCCAGAGAACGGTGGTGTAAGCCACAAAAAGGTGGACAAATTAGGAGAACGGTGGAGCAAGCCAGAGAACGGTGGAGCAAGCGAGAGAATGATGGAGCAAGCTTAAGAACGGTGTAGCACGCCAGAGAAAGGTGGAGCAAGCCAGAGAACGGAGGAGCAAGTCAGAGAACGTTGGTGCAAGCCAAAGAACGGTGGAGAAAGCCAGAGAACGGTGGAGCAAGCCAGAGAAAAGTGGAGCCAGCCAGAGAACAGTGGAGCAAGTCAAAGAACTGTGGAGCAAGGCTGAGAAAGGAGGAGCAAGCCAGAAAAAGGTGAAGCAAGCCAGAGAAAGGTGAAGCAAGTTAGGGAACAATGGTGCAAGCAAGAGAAAGGTGGAGCAATTCAGAGAACGGTGGAGCAAGGCAGAAAACGGTGGAGCAAGCCAGAGACTGGTGGAGCAAGTCAGATAACGGTGGAGCAAGCCAGAGAACGGTGGAGAAAGCCAGAAAACAGAGGAGCAAGCCAGAGAACGGTGGGGCAAGCCAGGTAACGGTGGAGCAAGCCAAATGGTGGTGGAGCATGCCTAAGATTGATGGAGCAAGCCAGAGACTGATGGTTTAATCTAGAGAAAGGTGGAACAGGTCAGAGAATGGTGGAGTAGGCCAGAGAATGGTGGAGCAGGCCGAAGAACAGAGGAGCAAGCCAGAGAATGGTGGAGCAGGTCAAAGAACGGTGGAGCAAGCCAAAGAACGGTGGAGCAAGTCAGAGAACGGTGGAGCACGCTAGAGAATAGTGGAGCAAGGCAGAGAACAGTGCATGCTAAAGAACGGTGGAGCAAGCCAGAGAATGGTGGAGCAAACCGGAGAATGGTGGAGCAAGAAAGAGAATGGTGGAGCAAGCCAGGGAACAATGAAGCAAGCAAGAGAATGATGGAGCAAGCCAGAGAACGGTGGAGTAAGCCAGAGAACCGTGAATCAAGTTAGAGAACAGTGGAGCATGCCAGATAACGGTGGAGCAAGCCAGATGACGGTGGACCAAGCCGGAGAAGGGTGGAGCAGGTATGAGAAGGGTGGAGCAAGTCTGAGAACGGTGGAGCCAGCCAGAGAACTGTGGAGCAAGCCAGAGAATGGTGGAGCAAGCTAGAGAATGGGGGATCAAGCCAGAGAACGGTCGATCAAGCCAAAGAACAGTGGAGCAAGCCAAAGAAAGAGGAGGAAGCCTGAGAAAGGTGGAGCAAGTCATAGAAAGGTGGAGAAATCCAAAAGAAGGTAAAGCAAATCAGAGAACAATGGTGCAAGCCAGAGAAAGGTGGAGCAAGCCAGAGAACGATGTAGCAAGCCAGGGAACGGTGGAGCAAGCCAGACAGCGGTGGAGGAAGCCAGAGAATGGTGGAGCAAGCAAGAGAACTGTGGAGCAAGCCTGAGAACGGTGGATCAAGCCAGAGAATGGTTGGGCAAGCCTGGTATTGGTGGAGCAAGGTGGAGAATGGTGGAGGAAGCAAGTGAATGGTTTACCAAGCCTGAGAACAATGGTGCATGCCAGAGAAAGGTGGAGCAAGCCACAGAACGGTTGACCTGGCCAAAGAACGGTGGAGCAAGCCAGAGAACGGTGGAGCGAGGCAAACAACGGTGGAGCAAGCGGAAGAAAGGTGGAGCAAGCCAGGGAACAGTGGAGCAAGCAAAAAAACGGTGGAGTAAGACAGAGAACAGTGGAGCAAGCTAGAGAACAGTGGAGCAAGCCAGAGAATGGTGAAACAAGCCACGGAACAGTGGAGCAAACCAGGGAACAATGGAGCAATCCCGAGAATGGTGGAGCAACCCAGAAAACAGTGGAGCAAGTCAGAGAACGGTGAAGCAAGCCACATAACAGTGGAGCAAGCCACAGAACTGTGATGCAAGTCAGAGAACCATGGAGCAAGTTAGAGAATGGTGGAGCAGGCCAGAGAACGGTGAAGCAAGCCTGAAAACGGTGGTTGCAGCCAGAGATTCATGGAGCAAGCCAGAGAACGGTGGAGCAAGCCAGAGAACGGGGGAGCAAGCCAGAGAACGATGGAGCAAGCCAGAGAACGGTGGAGCAAGCAAGAGAACGGTGAGCAAGCCAGAGAAAGGTCGAGCAAGCGAGAGAAAGGTGGAGCAAGCTAGAGAACGGTGGATCAAGTTAGAGAGCGGTAGAGCAAGTCAGAGAACTGTGGAACAAGCAAGAGAATAGTGGATCTGGCCAAAGAAAGGTGAAGCAAGCCAGAGAAAGGTGGAGCAAGCCAGAGAGAGGTGGAGCAAGCCATAGAAAGATGGAGAAAGCAAGAGAACAGTGGAGAAATCCAGAGAATGGTGGAGCAAGCCAAAGAATGGTGGAGCAAGACAGAGAACGGTGGAGCAGACCAGATGAGGATGGAGCAAGCCAGAGAACGGTGGAGCAAGCTAGAGAATGGTGGAGGAAGCCAAAGAACAGTGGAGCAAGCCAGACAAAGGTGATGCAAGCCATAGAACGGTGGAGCAAGCCAGAGAAGATGGAGCAAGTCATTGAACGGTATAGCAAGCCAGAGAATGATGGAAAAGGCCAGAGAACGGTTGAGTAAGTGAGAGAATGGTAAAGGAAGCCAGGGAATGGCGGAGCAATCCAGAGAACGGTGGAGCAAGCCACAGAACAGTGGAGCAAGCCAGAGAACAGTGGAGTAAGCCAGAGAATGGTGGACCAATCAAGGAAATGGTGGAGCACGCCAGAGAGAGTTTCAGCAAGCTAGAGAATGATGGAGAGAGCTAGAGAACGGTACAACAAGCCAGAGAAATATGGAGCAAGCCAGAGATAGGTGGAGCAAGCCAGGGAAGGGTGGAGGAAGCCAGAGAAAAGTGCCTTAAGACAGAGAAAGGTGGAGCATGCAAGAGAATGGTCGAGCAAGCCAGAGAACGGTGGAGCAAGCCAAGGAACGGTTGAGAACGTCAGAGAACGGTGGAGTAAGCAAGAGAAACATGGAGCAAGCCTGAGAACAGTGGAGCAAGTCAGAGAACATTGAAGCAAGGCTGAGAAAGGTGGAGCAAGCCAGGGAAAGGTGTAGCAAGCCAGAGAAAGGAGGAGCAAGCAAGAGAAAGGTGGAGCAAGCCAGAGAAAGGTGAAGCAAGTTAGAGAACAATGTTGTAAGCAAGAGAAATGTGGAGCTATTCAAAGAACGTTAAAGGAAGCCAGGGAATGGTGGAACAAGCCAAAGAACGGTGGAGGAAGCCAGAGAATGGTGGATCAAACCAGAGAACAGTGGAGTAATCCAGAGATCAGTGGAGCAAACCAGAGAATAGTGGGGCAAGTCAGGTAACGGTGGAGCAAGGCAAAGAATGGTGGAGCAAGCTTGAGAATGGTGGAGCAAGCCAGGGAACAATGAAGCAAGCAAGAGAATGATGGAGCAAGCCAGAGAACGGTGGAGCAAGCCAGAGAACCGTGAATCAAGCCAGAGAACAGTGGAACAGGCCAGATAACGGTGAAGCAAGCCAGATGACGGTGGAGCAAGCCAGAGAAGGGTGGAGCAGGTAAGAGAACGGTGGAGCAAGTCTGAAAACGGTGGAGCCAGCCAGAGATCCGTAAAGCAAGCCAGAGAACGGTGGCGCAAGCTAGAGAATGGGCGAGCAAGCCAGATAACGGTGGATAAAGTCAGAGAACAGTGGAGCAGTCCAGAGAAACAAGGAGGAAGCCAGAGAAAGGTGGAGCAAGTCATAGAAAGGTGGAGAACACCAGAGAAAGGTAAAGCAATTCAGAGAACAATGGTGCAAGCCAGAGAAAGGTGGAGCAAGCCAGAGAATGATGGAGCAAACCAGGGAATGGTGGAGCAAGCCAGAAAACCGTGGAGCAAGCCAGAAAATGGTGGAGGAAGCAAGAGAACAGTGGAGTAAGCCAGAGAACGGTGGATCAAGCCAGAGAACAGTTAAGCAAGCTAGGTATTGGTGGAGCAAGCCAGAGAATGGTGGAGGAAGCAAGTGAATGGTGAAGCAAGCCTGAGAACAATGGTGCAAGCAAGAGAAAGGTGGAGCTGTTGACATAGTATGCACCTTGTCCACTGCCTAGCTGGCTAGCTACACATACAGACAAGGCATGCACTGCTCTATGGAGTATGTCCCCTTGGTCTGTTCTGAGATGGGCCAGGAATGCACTGCCCATAATGGGTATGTCCCCTGTGCCTCATCATAAGAACCATACCTTTTTGGCTTGGTTGATTAGGCACCGGAGTCTCAAACCAGAGGTCGCGGGTTCAAACCCCGCGACGGCCGCAATTTTCTTTGTGGCCAAAACTGGGACAGGAAGCTTCTAGGAAGCTTACTAGAGCCTGCCTTGAGGATGACACTTGGCGGTCTAAGGACGCGCCAAGTAGGAATGTAGGNAAACGAACCTAAAGTGTGGATCCCTCGTTCGAGGGTGATATGTTATCTTGGTTGCAATACCAAGAGCGGTTGGCGGCCTCCCATGTCGGGACCCGTTTTCTAGACCGTTGCTATCCGGCGCATTGACAAAGGGTTATGGGCCCACACTTCTGGTTCTAAGGCACGCTTCCAAGACCGACTAGCGCGTGGTCTTGCAGGGCGCACAGGTACAACAGGGACACGACCATCGGACGGCTCCATCTGCTCCATCGGCTCCATCGGCTTCTTCAGGTAGGGTGCGCGCACGTGGCGGACTAGGGGACGAGGAATCGCTCTGTCCATGTTGGACAAGACCCTCGAGCCCCAACGGGATTAAGCTCTACCCCTTTTTAGAAGGTGGTACGTCCCCGAGTCCGTTCTCTCACGACGGCACCATCGCCTTAGGCGATCATCGGCGGGAGGGGTATGCAACGGAATCAACTGCACCTTTGACAACGGTCGCAGTCAACAGCCTCATCAGCCTCATCGGCCTCAACGAAGCAGATTAGCAGCGAAGCAGAGAAGACGAGCAACCGCAAGAAATGGCGGATCCGACTCCAGCCCGCCTTGAGGCGGGTATGTCCAAATTCACGGGGACAGGTTTTCCCTTGTGGAAATGGCAGTTTGAGATTGTCATGAACGTGCGTGGCTACCTCGACATCCTAAAAGGGAACGAGATAGCACCAGCCGATGCGACCGTGACGACGCATGCGACTGACCTTGCAGCATGGACGATGAAGAACAACATGGCTATCGCCATTCTTGTGACGTCCATCAATGAGACTCAACACTCCCACATCACAGGATGCACGTTGGCTGCCGAGGCCTACACAAAACTCGCACGCGTGCATCAATCGAATGCCCTAGCAAACCGACTCTTCATCTTCCAACGGTTGATGTCAATGAGGGTGAGCGAAGGAGAATCGATACCCGCATTTTTGCAGTCATTCAACAACGTGCTACAAGAGGTCCAGCAATTGGAATGGAATCTCGACTACAACATGCGTGCCATGATCCTTCTAATGGCGCTGCCGGAAAGCTGGGGGTCCTTGATCACCGTATTTGGCGGTTGGAAGGAGGCAGATCTGACGTACGAGGCTGTCGCCGAACACGTCCGCAACGAGTCCATGCGACGTAGTGGCGCCGAGGCAAACATCTCAGCCTATGCCTCTCGCTTCGGTGGACAAAGTGCAAGCTCTCGCTCCAGTCAAGGCAACAGCGAAAGCGGTGGCGGTGGAGGGAAAGGCAATGGTGGCGGGAAGAGTTCCAAGAAGCCCGGCAACTGTCACAACTGTGGCAAGGCTGAGCACTGGGCTAGGGACTGTCGTAGTCCCAAGAGAGAAGGCGGGAACAAAGGTGGAAAGGAGAAGAAGGAGCTCACCAACATGATGGCTAGGGGGCTGCCCATGAAGAGCGCAGCGATCCTTAGGCCCGGGGCATTCGCCCTTGACTCGGGCACCAACCACCACTCATCAAAAGAGAAGGGTGGATTTGTCTCCATGGCCGAATCTGTCATGCGCATCAAGTGTGCAAACGGTGGCGTCGTCCAAGCCATGGGCGAAGGGGACAAGGTGATCACGTTCAACGTGAATGGTGCGGAGAAGGCAGTCAACCTTCAAAAGGTGGTGTACATGCCCTCCTTCGCAGCCAACTTGCTGTCCGTCTCACAAATCACCGACAACAACATGACAGTGGTGTTCACCAACAAGGAAGCGGTGGCCCT
>SZWC01000192.1:246244-258188 GCA_023375785.1 Penium margaritaceum
ATGAAGCATGGCGAAGGGTGTACATTGTGTGAACCATGCCTCCAAGCGAAGGCAAAGAAGAAGCCGTTTGGGAGAGGAGGTCAACGAGCGGAGCACGTCTTGGAACTGATACACAGTGACGTGTGTGGACCCTTCCGCACACCGTCTAACGGAGGAAGCAAGTACTTCCTGACCTTCATTGACGACCACAGCCGCAAGTTGTGGATCTACTTCCTCAAAACAAAGGGAGAGGTCAAGGAGAAGCTCCTCGAGTTCGTCGCCATGGTGGAGCGGCAAACGTCCAAGAAGGTGAAGGCGCTCCGAAGTGACAACGGGGGTGAGTACGAGGCATGCAAGCCTTGGCTCAAGCATCATGGCATCCGCCACGAGCAAACCACCCCTTACAACCCCCAAAGCAACGGCGTTGCCGAGAGGATGAACCAGACCCTACTCGGCATGGTGCGAAGCATGCTCTTCGACGCCAAGCTCCCACCTCGCTTTTGGGCTGAAGCAGCAACAACGGCTTGCTACCTCTTGAACCTCACACCAGCGACCGCCTTGCGGAAGCGTGGAAAGGAGCAGGACAAGCAGCTGAAGACCCCACAAGAAGCATGGTCGGGAAAGAAACCCAACGCATCTCATCTGAAGATGTTCGGGTCAACTGCATGGGTGAAGATCCAGTCGGGAGAAGGTGGAGGCAAGCTCGATGCACTCTCCAAGAAGTGCATCATGGTTGGGTACGACACGTCACACAAAGCCTATCAGCTTTGGGACCAGGCAACAGGCAAGCTCGTGAGGAGCCGCGACGTCGTGTTCGACGAACGCACCCTTGGAAAGGGAGAGCTGCTGGACCCGACCCTCACTCCCAAAGCGGGAGAGTGGATAGTGTTGCTTGAGTCCGGAGACCAAGCGCCCGACAACTGGCTTGCCTTGCCAGCAGGTGGTGGGAATGAGAGAGTGGCTGCGGAGGATGATGCATCATCTGACATGAACGCGGATACCGAGGCGTCCGAGGCTTCCGAGTCTGACTTGGAGTCTGACGACTCTTCTGACGACAACGACGACGACAAACCACCACCTGTGGAAGCACCAGCACCAAAGCAAGAAGCGGCACCACTACCCCGGCGCAGTTTGCAACCAAAGAGAGCACCTTTGCGGTATGAGGATGATTGGACCGGCCTTAGCTGGTCGTGCATGGCTCAGGGAGAGCCATCCACAGTGGCGGAGGCCATGAATGGCCCAGATGCGGCCAAGTGGAAGGAGGCAGTGGATAGCGAGCTCGCATCCATTGCCGAGAACGGCACGTGGGTGCTGGTGGATAGACCCGACAAGGCCCACGTGGTGGGATCCAAGTGGGTCCTCCGAGTGAAGAAGAAGCAAGACGGCAACATTGACAAGTTCAAAGCAAGGGTAGTGGCTAAGGGGTTCTCTCAACGCCCGGGCTCCAAGTACGATGAGACGTTCACGCCCGTCGTGACCTTTGCCTCCATCCGCTCTCTCCTTGGCATTGCTGCCGCAAAGAACTTGGAGATACACCAGATGGACATCAGGACAGCTTTCCTTTATGGGAAGCTTGACAAGGAAGTGCTGATGGAGGTGCCCAAAGGAGTTGAAGCTCCCAAGGGCAAGGTGTGCAAGTTGGTGAAAGCGCTCTACGGGCTGAAACAGGCCCCAAGGATGTGGTACAAAGAGATGGACGGTTTCATGACCGGCCTCTCCTTCGCGCATTGCCAGAATGACCCGAGCATGTACGTGCGCGGTGATGGGAGAGGGCTGATGCTGGTTGCGCTGTACGTGGATGATCTGATCATCTGCTCGTCTTCGGTTGAGCTGCTGGATGGGCTGAAGTCTGACCTCAGCAAAAGGTTCAAGATGAAGGACATGGGTCCTCTCGAGTACTACCTCGGGATTGCCATCCATTGTAATCGAGCAGCAGGCACCATCGAACTCAACCAAACGAAATACATTGGCGAGGTGCTGAAGCGCTACCACATGGAAGACCGCAAACCTGTCAGCACCCCAATGACGACCGACACAAAGCTGAAGGCCTCCATGTCGCCAAGCAACGAAGCAGAACAAAGGGAGATGCAAGACATCCCCTACCAGTCTGCCGTGGGTAGCATCATGTACGCCATGGTAGGGACTCGTCCGGACATCTGCTATGCTGTGGGACAACTGAGCAGATTCCTGGCCAACCCTGGGCCACAACACTGGCAGGCAGTCAAGCGCATCTTGCGCTACCTGCAGAAGACACGTCACATGGGCCTCGTCCTTGGAGGCCAAGAAGGAACAGACCCCCTTCGTCTGAAGTGCTACACCGACGCTGACTGGGGAGGAAATCTTGACGACAGGAAATCCACCTCTGGATACGTGTGCATCTTGAATGGCACTGCCATCTCATGGGCCAACAGGAAGCAGGATTGTGTTTCCGTGTCCATGGCTGAGGCAGAGTACGTTGCTTTGTCTGAGGTGTGCAAGGAGACACAATGGCTCCGCAGCCTGCTTGGCAAAATGACAGTGCCACAGAAGGACGCCACAATCGTACACGTGGATAACATGAGCACCATCTCGATGGCTGAAGATGAGATCATCTCCCGGCGAACGAAGCACATCGACATACGTTACCACTACTCGCGTGACCTGGTCATGAAGAACGTGGTGGAGTTGCAGCACCGCGGAACAAAGAGCATGCTTGCTGACTCCATGACCAAGCCGCTGGACAGCGACTTGCATTATGCAGGCATTCGTGGATTCTGCATGAGGAGTGCGGCAGAGGAAGGGTGAGCTCCAAGGCATTGATGGAGCCGAGCAAGGGATAGATGGACACAGGTGCAAGGGAGAGATTTGTTGAAATAGTATGCACCTTGTCCACTGCCTAGCTGGCTAGCTACACATACAGACAAGGCATGCACTGCTCTATGGAGTATGTCCCCTTGGTCCGTTCAGAGATGGGCCAGGAATGCACTGCCCATAATGGGTATGTCCCCTGTGCCTCATCATAGGAACCATACCTTTTTGGCTTGGTTGATTAGGCACCGGAGTCTCAAACCAGAGGTCGCGGGCTCAAACCCCGCGACGGCCGCAATTTTCTTTGTGGCCAAAACTGGGATAGGAAGCTTCTAGGAAGCTTACTAGAGCCTGCCTTGAGGATGACACTTGGCGGTCTAAGGACGCGCCAAGTAGGAATGTAGGCTGAGGTTGGCTCCAGTGGAGCCACTACAAGCAGAAGCTTTAGCAAAGCTCTGCAAGTATAAAAGCCTGTACCTTGCATGCATCCAGTTACAGTTCTTGCCTTTGAGACTCCTCACAGAGTGTCCAACCAAAGGTAGACACTAAAGACCAACATGCGGACTTCGTGAGGTTGCAAACCAAACAAATCTAAAGTGTGGATCCCTCGTTCGAGGGTGATGTGTTATCTTGGTTACAATACCAAGAGCGGTTGGCGGCCTCCCATGTCGGGACCCGTTTTCTAGACCGTTGCTATCCGGCGCATTGACAGGAGCAAGGCAGAGAATGGTGGAGTAGGCCAGAGAATGGTGGAGCAAACCAAGGAACGTTGGAGCGAGGCAAAGAATGGTGGAGCAAGCCAAAAAACGGTGGAGCAAGCTAGGGAATGGTGGAGCAAGCAAAAGAACGATGGAGTAAGCTAGAGAACAGTGGAGCAAGCTAGAGAACGGTGGAGCAAGCCAGAGAATGGTGAAACAAGCCACAGAACAGTGGAGCAAGCCAAGGAACAATGGAGCAATCCAGAGAATGGTGGAGCAAGCCAGAAAACAGTGGAGCAAGGCAGAGAACGGTGATGCAAGCCAGATAACAGTGAAGCAAGCCACAGAACGGTGAAGCAAGCCAAAGAACCGTTGAACAAGTTACAGAACGGTGGAGCAGGCCAGGGAACTGTGAAGCAAGCCTGAGAACGGTGGTTTCAGCCAGGGTTTCGTGGAGCAAGCCAGAGAACAGTGGAGCAAGGTAGAGAACGGTGGAGCAAGCCAGAGAACGATGGAGCAAGCCAGAGAACGGTGGAGCAAGCAAGAGAACAGTGAGCAAGGCAGAGAAAGGTGGAGCAAGCCAGAGAAAGGTGGAACAAGCCAGAGAATAGTGGATCAAGTTAGAGAGCGGTAGGGCAAGTCAGAGAACAGTGGAACAAGCAAGAGAATAGTGGAGCTGGCCAGATAAAGGTGGAGCAAGCCAGAGAAAAGTGGAGCAAGCCAGAGAGAGGTGGAGCAACCCATAGAAAGATGGAAAAAGCCTGAGAACGGTGGAGCAAGCCAGAGAATGGTGGCGCAAGCCAAAGAACAGTGGAGCAAGCCAGAGAACGATGGAGCAGGCGAGAGAACAATGGAGCAAGCCAGAGAACGGTGGAGCAAGCTAGAGAATGGTGGAGGAAGCCAAAGAACGGTGGAGCAAGGCAGATGAAGGTGATGCAAGCCATAGAATGGTGGAGCAAGCCAGAGAAGATGGAGCAAGCCATTGAACGGTATAGCAAGCCAGAGAATGATGGAGCAAGCCAGAGAACGGTAGAGCAAGCAAGATAATGGTAAATGAAGCCAGAGAATGGTGGAGCAAGCCAGAGAATGGTGGAGCAAGCCACAGAACAAGGGAGCAAGCCAGAGAACGGTGGAGTAACCCAGAGAAAGGTGGACCAATCAAGAAAACGGTGGAACAAGCCAAAGAGAGTTGCAGCAAGCCAGAGAATGATGGAGGGAGCTAGAGAACGGTACAACAAGCCAGAGAATGGTGGAGCAAGCCATAGATAGGTAGAGCAAGCCAGAGATAATTGGAGCAAGCCAGGGAAAGGTGGAGTAAGCCAGAGAACAGTGCCATAAGACAGAGAAAGGTGGAGCAAGCAAGATAACGGTCGAGCAAGCCACAAAACGGTGGAGCAAGCCAAGGAACGGTGGAGAAAGCCAGAGAACAGTGGAGTAAGCGAGAGAAACATGGAGCAACCTAAAGAACGGTGGAGCAAGTCAGAGAAGGTTGAAACAAGGCTGAGAAAGGAGGAGCAAGCCAGGGAAAGGTGGAGCAAGCCAGAGAAAGGTGGAGCAAGCGAGAGAGAGGTGGAGCAAGCCAGAGAAAGGTGAAGGATGTTAGAGAACAATGGTGTAAACAAGAGAAAGGTGGAGCAAGTCAAAGAACGTTGATGCAAGCCAAAGAGTGGTGGAGCAAGCCAAAGAACGGTGGAGCAAGCCAGAGAACCGTGGAACAAGCTAGAGAACAGTGGAGTAATCCAGAGAATGGTGGAGCAAGCCAGAGAATAGTGGGGTAAGTCAGGTAACGGTGGAGCAAGGCAAAGAATGGTGGAGCACGCCTGAGCATGGTGGAGCAAGTCAAAGAACGATGGCTTAAGCCGGAGAAAGGCTGAGCAAGCTAGAGAATGGTAGAGCAGGCCAGAAAATGGTGGAGCAGTCCAAAGAGTGGTGGAGCAATCCAGAGAACGGTGGAGCAAGTCAAAGAACTGTGGAGCAAGCCAAAGAACGGTGGAGCAAGCTGTAGAATGGTGGAGCACGCCAGAGAACGGTGGAGTGAGCCAGATAAGGGTGGTGCAAGCTAGAGAATGGTGGAGCAAGCCAGAGAATGGTGGAGCACGCCAGAAAGTGGTGGAGCAAACCAGAGATCAGTGGAGGAAGCCAGAGAATGGTGTAGCAAGCCAGAGAACAGTGGAGCAAGCTAGAGAATAGTGGAGCAAGTCAGAGAATGGTGAAAGAAGCCACTGAACAGTGGAGCAAGCCAGGGAACAATGGAGCAAGCCAGAGAAAGGTGGAGGAAGCCAGAGAAATGTGTAGCAAACCACAGAATTGTGGAGTAAGGCAGAGAACGGTAGAGCAAGCCACAGAACGATGGAGCAAGCCAGAGAACGATGGAGCAAGCCAGAGAAAGGTGGAGCAATCCAGAGAAAAGTGGAGCAAGCCATAGAAAGGTGGAGCAAGCAAGAGAACAATAGAGCAAGCCAGAAAAAAGTTGAGCAATCCAGAGAAAGATGGAGCAAGCCAGAGAAAGGTTTGTGCAAGTCAGAGAACGGTGGAGGAAGACAGAGAAAGGTGGAGCAAGCTAAAGAAAGGTGAAGCAAGCCATAGAAAGGTGGAGCAAGCAAGAGAATAGTGAAGCAAGGTAGAGAATGGTGGAGCAAGGCAGAGAATGGTAGAGCAATCCAGAGAAATGTGGAGCAAGCTAGAAAAAGGTGGATCAAGCCACTGAAAGTTGGAGCAAGCCAGAGAACAGTGAAGCAAGCTAGAGAAAGGTGGAGCAAGTCAGAGAACGGTGGAGCAAGCCAAAGAACGGTGGAGCAAGCCAGAGAACGGTGGAGGAAGAGAGAGAATGGTGGAGCAAGCCAGAGAAAGATGAAGCAAGCTAAAGAACGGTGGAGCAAGCAAGAGAACAGTGAAACAAGCCAGAGAAAGGTGGAGAAAGGCAGAGAAAGGTTGAGCAGGACAGAGAAAGGTGGAGCAAGCCTGAGAAAGGTGGAGCTATCCAAAATAAAGGTGGAGCAAGTCAGAGAACGATGGTGCAAGCCAGAGAAAAGTAGAGCAAACGAGAGAGCTGTGGAGCAAGCCATAGAATTGTGGCGCAAGCTTGAGAACAGTAGAGCAAGCCAGAGAATAGTGGAGCAACCCAGAGAACGGTGCTGCAATCAAGGGAACGGTGGAGCAAGCCAAGGAAATGGTGAAGCAAGCCAGAGAACGGTGGAGCAAGTCAGAGAACGGTGGAGCAAGGCAGAGGACGGTGGGACAAGCCAGGTAACGGTTGATCAAGCCAGAGAATGGTGGAGCAAGCAAAAGAATGATAGTGCAAGCCAGAGAAAGATGGAGCAAGCCAGAGAACAGTGGATCAGGCCAGAGATTGGTTGAGCAGGCCAAAGAATATTGGAGTAGACCAGAAAACAGTGGAACCAGTCAGAGAACTGTGGAGCAAGTCAAACGACGGTGGAGCAAGCCAGTGAACGATGGAGCAAGCTAGTGAACGGTGGAGCAAGCCAGAGAATGGTGGAGCATGCTAGAGAATGATGGAGCAAGCCAGAGAACGGCCAAGAAAGGAAGAGAATGGTGGAGCAAGCTAGAGAACGGATGAGGAAGCCAAAGAATTGTGGATAAATCCAAGGAACTATTAATGCACCGGATAGCAACGGTCTAGAAAATCGGTTTTGACATGGGAGGCTGCCAACCGCTCTTGGTGTTACAACCAAGATAACACATCATCCTCAAACGAGGGATACACACTTGTGTCTAGCTTGGCTTGCTCCACTGAACAAGGATGCTGTGATACAGTGCTACTTGGCGCGTCCTTAGACCGCCAAGTGTGATCCATAAGGCAGGCTCCAGTAAGCTTCCTAGAAGCTTCGTGTGCCAGTTTGGGCCACAAAGAAATTTATGGCCATCCCAAGGTCTGAGCCCGCAATCTTTTCTCTGAGATTCTGGCGCCTACTCAACTAGACCACAAAGGTATGATTCCTTCGATGATCCACGAGACCTCTCGATTGAGACTCCAGTGCCTATTCAACCAAGCCAAAAAGGTATGGTTCTTATGATGAGCCACAGGGGACATACCCATTATGGGCGGTGCATTCCTGGCCCATCTCGGAACAGACCAAGAGGACGTACTCCATAGAACGGTGCATGCCTTGTTTGTATGTGCAGCTAGCTAGCTAGGCAGTGGACAAGGTGCATACCATTTCAATAAATCCTCCTTTGCACCTCTGTCCATCTGTCTTTCACTGGGCTCCATCAATGCCTTGGGGCTCACCCTTCCTATGCCGCACTCCTCATGCTAAATCCACGAATGCCTGCATAGTGCATGTCGCTCTTTAATGGCTTGGTCATGCAGTCAGCAAGCATGCTCTTGGTTCCACAGTGCTGCAAGTCCACCACGTTCTTCATGACCAGGTCATGTGAGTTGTGGTAATGTATTTCGATGTGCTTCATTTGCTGGGCAATGATATTGTCTTCAATTATCGAGATGATGCTCATGTTGTCCACGTGTACGACTGTGGCATCCTTCTATGGCACTGTCATTTTGCCAAGCAGGCTGCGCAACCACTGAGCCTCCTTGCACAACTCAGACAGAGCAACGTACTCTGCCTCAGCGGACGCGAAAATACAATCCTATTTCCTGCTAGCCCATGAGATGGCAGCGCCATTCAAGATTCACACGTATCCAGAGGTCGATTTTTGGCTGTCATGATTTCCTCCCCAGACAGCGTCGGTGTAGCGCTTCAGGCAAAGGGGGTCCGTACCTTCTTGGCCTCCAAGGATGAGGCCCATGTGACGTGTCTTTTACAGGTAGCGCAAGATGCGCTTTACTGCCTACTAGTGTTGTGGTCCTTGGTTGGCCACAAATCTGCTCACTTGTTTCACAGCATAGTAGGTGTCCGGACGAGTCCCTACCATGGCGTACATGATGTTACCCACGGCGGACTGGTAGGGGATGTCTTGCATCTCCCTTTGTTTTGCTTTGTTGCTTGGCGACATGGAGGCTTTCAGCTTCGTGTCGGTCGTCATTGGGATGCTGACAGGTTTGTAGTCTTCCATGTGATAGCGCTTCAGTATCTCACCGATGCCTTTGGTTTGGTTGAGTTTGATGGTGCCTGCTACTTGGTTGCGGTGGATGGCAATCCCGAGGTCGTACTCAAGAGGACCCATGTCCTTCATATTGAACCTTTTGCTGAGGTCAGACTCTAGCTCATCAAGCAGATTGACCGAAGAGGAGTAAATGATCAGATCATCCACGTACAGCGCAACCAGCATCAGCCCTCTCTCATCATCGTGCAAGTACATGCTCGGGTCATTCAGGCAAGGCACTAAGGAGAGACCTGTCATGAAACCATCAGTATCAGTGTCCTTGGTTGATGTGGCGGCCACAACGGTCGCCGGTTGTGCATCCTTTGGCTGTGGTACCACTGTCTTGGTCGCACATGCAAATCCCTCATCCGATGCCTTGGTGACCTTAGTTTGAAGCACGTAGAGGCCGTCGACTCTTGGAACTTGAAGCATGAGGTTGTCTTTGGTGTACAAAATCTGGATGTCCTTAGCGCCACCGCTTCCTTGTTGGTGAGCACTACTGTCATGTTATTGTCGATGATCTGTGAGACGGACAGCAAGTTGGCTGCAAAGGAGGGCATGTACACCACCTTTTGAAGGTTGACCGCCTTCTCCGCACCATTCACTTTGAACGTGATCACCTTCTCCCCTTTGTCCATGGCTTCGACAACGCCGCCGTTTGCATACTTGATGCCCATGACAGATTCGGCCATGGAGACAAATCCATCCTTCTCTTTTGATGAGTGATGGTTGGTACCCGAGTCAAGGGCAAATGCCCCGGGCCTAAGGATCGCTGTCCCCTTCATGGGCAGCCCCCTAGCTATCATGTTGGTGAGCACCTTCTTCTCCTTCCCACCTTTGTTCCTGCCTTCTTTTTCGGGACCACGGCAGTCCCTAGCCCAGTGCCAAGCCTTGCCACAGTTGTGATAGTTGCCGAACGTCTTGGAACTCTTCCCGCCACCATTGCCTTTCCCTCCACCGGTACTGCTTCCACTGTTGCCTTGACTAGAGCGAGACCTTGCACCTTGTCCACCAAAGTGAGAGGCATAGGCTGAGATGTTTGCCTCACTGCCACTGCATTGCCTGGACTCGTTGTGGACGTGTTCGGCGACAGCCTCATATGTCAGATATGCGTCCTTCCAACCGCCAAATACAGTGATCAAGGACCCCCAGCTTTCTGGCAATGCCATTAGAACGATCATGGCACGCATGTTGGAGTCGAGATTCCATTCCATTTGCTAGACCTCTTACAGCACGTTGTTGAATGACTACATAAATGCGGGTATCGATTTTCCTTCGCTCACACTTATCAATATCAACCTTTGGAAGATGAAGAGTCAGTTTGCTAGGGCGTTTGATTGATGCACGCGTGAGAGCTTTGCGTAGGCCTTGGCAGCCAACGTGCATCCTGTGATGTGGGAGTGTTGAGTCTCGTTGATGGACGTCACAAGAATGGCTAGAGCCATGTTGTGCTTCATTGTCCATGCTGCAAACTCAGCCGCATGCGTCGTCAGCGTCGCATCGGTTAGTGCTGTCTTGGTCCCTTTTAGGATGTCGAGGTAGCCACGCATGTTCATGACAATCTCAAACTGCCATTTCCACAAGGGAAAACACGTTCCCATGAATTTGGACACACCCACTTCAAGGCGGACTTGAGTCGGATCTGCCATTTTTGGCGGTTGCTTGTCTTCTCTGCTTTGCTGCTACTCTTCTTTGTTGAGGCCAAAGAGGCTGATGAAGCTGGTGACTGCGACCGTTGTCAAAGGTGTAGTTGGTTCTGTTGCATATCCCTCCTACTGATGATCCCCTAAGGCGATGGTTTTGTCGTCAGTGTCGTACCACCTTCTAGAAAGAGAGGTTGAGCTTAATCCCATTAGGGCTCAAGGATCTTGTCGAACATGGAAAGAGGTGTTCCTTTTCCCCTAGTCCGCCACTTATGTGCACCCTACCTGGAGAAGCGGATGGAGCCGATGGACCTGATTGGAGCCATCTAATCTTCGTGTACCTATTGTACGTGTGCGCCTTGCAATACCACGCACTAGTTGGTCTTGGAAGCATGCCTTAGAACCGGAAGTGTGGGCCCATAACCCTTTGTCATTGCGTTGGATAGCAACGGTCTAGAAAACGGGTCTCGACATGGGATGCCGCCAACTACTCTTGGTATTGCAACAAAGATAACATATCACCCTCAAACAAGGGATTCACACTTTAGGTTTTCTTGGTTTGCAACCTTACAAAGTTTGCATGTTGGTGTTAAGTGTCTATCTTTTATTGGACACTCTGTGAAGAGTCTCAAAGCCAAGAACTGTATATGCATGCATGCAAGGTACATGCTTTAATACTTGCACAGCTTTGCTAAAGCTTCTGCTTGTAGTGGCTCCATTGGAGCCAACCTCAACGTCCAGTCCTACTCGGGGCGTCCTTAGACCGCCAAGTGTCATCCTCAAGGCAGGCTCTAGTAAGCTTCCTAGAAGCTTCCTATCCAAGTTTTGGCCATAAAGACAATTGCAACCGTTGCGGGGTTTGTGTCAAATACTGAGCTCACCACCTCCGGCAGAGAAGCCGCGAAACCAAAAAAACTCACAAAGGGTTTTAGACCTTCTTCCTTTGCAGGTATGTGTCCTGCACCCCAAAGTTAATGAGGCATACACTTCACCTTCAAGAGTACTAACGCCTTAGCATTACATCTCAAGAAGAGCTCAAGTCGTCAATACGCAAGAGAGCATCAAGCAAGGGTTAATTGATCGGCATGCAAGACAAGTCCTTTTATAGCTGTCTGTCCAGTCCTAGAACTCAAAAGCACATTCCTAAGGAGTGGCTTGACCCTGCCACATCACCAAGAGACTTGCGCTGTGGGCTTGACACAAAAGCATCCTTGTGCCAAGGTGACTGATCAGCCGTGTTACTTCCGAGAAGCAATGGACTTTCTTTCTTGGAAGCTTCTAAAACATACTAGATGTGCATGGAGCCAAGATCAAGCTCATGACCTCTCACTTGGCCAAATCAGAAAAATGGCCAAGTTAACCACTCACCTACATGGTGTACTCACAGGTCATATCTCACATGAGACAGAGCATAGTTGAGTGACCCTACAACAAATCCAGGGGTCATACCTCCACAAGGGGCAGAGCATTCCTCATCCGTCGTACAAGAGTGAACAAGGGGCAAACATATTCAACAAATCTCTCCCTTGCAGCTTGCGTCAGTTTCCATCATCATTCTTCATCACTTGCGTTGACCATGCCAATACCTTGCCTGCCCGCCTGGTGTAGATCCTTGTCCAATGGCTTTGTAAGCATGTCAGCCCGGTTTAGCTTGGTGCCGACATACTCCAACTCCACTGTTTGCTTGTAGACGAAGTCCCGAGCATAGTGGTAGTGGATCTCGATGTGCTTTGTGCGCCTGGACAGAACTGGGTTCTTGGACATGTCAATCGC
>SZWC01000192.1:258234-341011 GCA_023375785.1 Penium margaritaceum
GAAGTTAAGAGGACCCATGTCCTTCATCTTGAACCTGCTACTCAGCTGCCCCTTGAGATCGTCTAGCAGCTGCGTTGAAGAAGAGCACAGAATCAGGCCATCGACATACAAGGCGACCAACATGGTCCCTTTGTCGCTCTGATGCACGTACATGCAAGGGTTGTTGTCGCAGTGCATGAAGGACTCCTTGGCCATGAATGTATCCATCTCTTGGTACCAAAGTCTTGGCGCTTGTTTTAGTCCATAGAGCGCCTTCACCAGCCTGCACACCTTGCCCTCGGGTGCATCAACCCCCTCTGGAACCTCCATCAGCACCTCCTTGTCAAGTTTTCCGAAAAGGAAGGCTGTCTTGACATCCATCTGGTGGACCTCCATGTTCTTGGCAGCAGCAATGGCGAGCATTGACCGGATGGAGGCAAACGTCACAACGGGAGCAAAGGTCTCATCGTACTCTGCGCCAGGCCGTTGAGAGAACCCCTTTGCTACCACCCGTGCCTTGTACTTGTCTATGTGACCATCATGTTTCCTTTTTACATTCAGCACCCACTTGGAACCTACAACATGAGCGCCGACAGGTCTGTCCACCAGTACCCATGTCCCATTTTCCTCAATGGAGCTGAGTTCACTGTAAATTGCTTCATCCCACTCAGCTTTGTCAGGCCACGCGAGTGCCTCTGCAACAGACGTTGGCTCTTCTTGAACCATGAACGAATAGTTGATGCCTGTCCATTCACCCCTATCTGCAGCAAAATGGTGCCGAGGAACTTTCAGACGTGAACTGCTCCTTGGACCTGCTTGCTGTTGATGTAGAGGCTGGAGGTTTGTTTTTTCGTCGATGGGGGGAGAGGTATCCTCGTCATGGTCTGGAGGATCAGATACGTTGGACCCGGAGGCTGATTCCTCCGAGTCATCTTCATCAGCTTCTCTCCCTGTTGTAGTACCCAACCCATGCCATTGTGCTAGTGCTTTGTCTCCCTCCTCAAGAAGAGTGAGCCACTCTCCCTGTTTTGGAGTGTTCTCAAGTTCAAGAAGCTCTTCCTTACTCACTGAACGTTCGTGGAAATCCACGTCTTTGCTGCGGATGACCTTCTTTGCTCTTAGGTCCCACATTCTATAAGCTCTGTGGGCGGTATCATAGCCAATGAAAATACACTTTTGTGCTCTTGCATCGAGCTTTCCAGGACCCTCAACCGCCTGGACCTTGGCAAAGCCGGTGCAACCAAAGACCTTGAGATGGGAGGCGTCTGGCTTCTTGCCCAACCATGCTTCTCAAGGTGTCTTCAGCTGCTATGTCTGCTTCTTATTGCCTCTCCTTCGCAGAGCTGCTGCAAGTGTGAGGTTCACAAGATACGTAGCCGTGAGTGCTGCTTCAGCCCAGAACCTAGGAGGCAGCTTGGCGTCAAAGAGCATGCACCTTGTCTTGCCAAGGAGGGTCTGATTCATCCTCTTTGCTACGCCGTTGCTTTGAGGTGAGTAGGAGTAGTTTTCTGGTGTTCAATGCCTTGTGTCTTGAGCCACTCCCTGCAGGCTTCGTACTCCCCCCCATTGTCCGTCCTGAATGCCTTCACCTTCCTTCCACTCTGTTGCTTGACCATAGCGACAAAGGCTTGCAGATTCTCCTTCACCTCACTTTTCTTCTTGGGAAAGTATATCCAAACCTTTCGGCTGTTGCCGTCGATGCATGTGAGGAAATATCTGCTGCCTCCATTGGACGATATGCGAAAGGGACCACACACGTCAGAGTGGATGAGGTCAAGGGGTGCGAGAGCACGCGTACTATTACGCTTGAAAGGTTTCTTCTTGGCCTTGCCTTGAAGGCATGGCTCACACAAGATCCCAGCTCCCTCCGCCTCATCACCTAGCTCCATCCCACGCACTAGCTCCTACTTATCCATGAGTACCAATGTGTGATGAGCGACGTGCCCAAAGCGCCTATGCCATAGGTTCTCCAACGATTTGCACTAGCTAGAATGAACAGCCTCGGTGGCTGGATTTGCTTCTGGTTTTGTTGCCGAATCTTCCAGTGCCACTGCTTCCGCTGCTCCAACATGTCCTTTGTCATCAGAGTCTGCATTGTTGCTCTCCTAATCATCACTCCCGGCCAAAGATTCAGCCGTTGATGTTGTCTTGGTTTTGCAAGACGTAGAGTCCATCAACGTGAGGGACCTGTGCAACAACCTTGGTAGGAAATGCTGATGTCCTTGGTAGGGACTATCAATGCTTCCTTCTCTGTAAAAACAACGGTCATGCCATGGTCAGTTATCTTATAGACAGAGAGCAGGTTGGCTGTGAAGGAGGGCAAGTAGACTACCCCCTCTAGCTTGAGGTCGGAGTCCGCACCGTTGACACCCACTGTGACCAGCTTGTCACCAATCCCCTCAGCTGCCTCAACCTTACCGTTGGCGACTCTGAAGTTTTTGTTGCATGGAGCAAGAGAGATGAAGTCTCTCTTCTCATAGGTGGTGTGCTCGTTTGTACCCGAGTCAAGGCCGTAAGCTCCTGGCCTGAGTATCGCCCTCCCTTTGTTGGAGACACACTCGGCCATCAAGCTTGTGGGATCCTTCCCACCATGTCCCTCTCGCCATTCATCCTCGTCTCTTCCCTCCTTCTTGGGTGCCCAGCACTCCCGAGCCCAGTGTCCAGCCTTACCACAGTTATGGCAGTTTCCTTGACGCTTTGGACCCCTTCCACCAGTGCCGTTGTTTCCTTTGTATCCAGAGGAGGAGGTATTACGAAAGGCACCGCTGCTTTGTGAGGCAAAGGCAGCCATGTTTTCTTCATTACTGCTACGACGCATGGCTTCATTCTGCACATACTCCAAGACGGTGGTGTAGGATACTTACTCTTCGGTCCACCCTCCAATCACTGTGATCATGGGACCCCAGCTCTCCGACAGCATCATCAGAAAAATCATGGCCTGCATATCTGATTTCAGGTCTCACCCCATGTCGTTGGCTTGTTGCAAGAGAGTCTCAAACTTCTGCATAAAGGCAGAGACATCCTCCCCTTCACCAAGCCTCATACTGATGAGATTTTGTAGAATGAAGAGACGGTTGGCAAGTGAGGAGGACTGAAACACCTTGCCCATTTTGGCGTATGCCGTGGCTACCACTGTACAACCGCTGATGTGTGAGAGGACTGAGGGTTGTATGGAGGAAACGAGAACGGCAAGAGCCTTCTTGTTGAGCTTGATCCATGCCACAAGGTCAGCACCCTCCTCCTTTGGTGCTGGGATACTTCCATCAAAATAACCTAGCAAGTCTCTATCATCCATGATGATCTCAAACTGCCACTTCCAGAGAGCAAACCCCTCTCCATCAAACTTAAGGATGGGAGAATGATTCCCTGGTTCCCCTGTCCCTGCCATCCCTACACCTACAACTGCTACAGCTGCTACACCTATTGTTGATGCTGATGCACCTGTGTTTGAGGCCGTTGTAGGCTGTTGGTGAGAAGAGGCAACTGCTGGCCCTGTTCATGTTGGCCGATGCAAGCAGATGTAGGCTGATGTAGGCTGATGTAGGCTGATGTCAGCTCCCAAGGCAGAAAGGTGCAGATGTGTTGCATTCCCCTCCGAGTGATAATTGACCTGCAAACAGAGAGGATGGATGAGAGCGAAGGCGCTCTCACTGCTTGTGACTTTGGCGGTTGCGTGCGTGAAACGTCTCTACCTAGAGGAGTGGGCCCATAAGCCTTTGTCAGCTACTGAGCTAACCACCTCCGGCAGAGAAGCCGCGAAACCAAAAAAGCTCACAAAGGTTTTTACACCTTCTTCCTTTGCAGGTATATGTCGTGCACCCAAAACTTAATCAGGCATACAATTCACCTTCAAGAGTACTAACGCCTTAGCATTAGATCTCAAGAAGAGCTCAAGTCGTCAATACGCAAGAGAGCATCAAGCAAGGATTAATTGATCAGCATGCAAGACAAGTCCTTGTATAGCTGTCTGTCCAGTCCCACAACTCAAAAGCACATTCCTAAGAAGTGGCTTGACCCTGTCACATCACCAAGAGACTTGCGCTGTGGGCTTGACACATAAGCATCCTTGTGCCAAGGTGACTGGTCAGCCGTGTTGCTTCCCAGAAACAATGGACTTTCTTTCTTGGAAGCTTCTAAAACAACCAAGACGTGTATGTTGGAATGATGCTCCTTACCATGGCAGGAGTGACTCCAAAAAGGAACACCAAAAAGACAAGCCTTAGTGGCTTAGTGGATAATGGTGTCCACCACTAGAGGCAGGGGCCCGGGTTCAAGTCCCACAAGATGAAATTCTGCCCTGCCTCAAGGGAGGTGGAAAATAGATGCCAGGAAGCTAGCTCAACCTCTAGAGTTCCTCTTTAAGTTTCTAGAAGGCCAAGTGAGGGTCCAGGAAGGTGGCACACCTTCTAGAAGGGGTGACTTTTCCTACAAGGCATCTAGAGGTGTCTTGGTCTTCTCGACACCTTCCCTCCTACTAAAAGCAAATTGAGGAATCTAGGAAGGGGCAGAAGCTTCTAGAGGAGGGAAGGGATGCCTTCCTAGGTGGAAAAAGGACAGCCTACCAAGGAGCTCTCTAGAAGCCATAGAATCTGCTAGGAAGCTCCAAATCTGGCATGCTTTGGTGTTCTGGAAAGCTTAGATCAGTGGCTATAAAATGCCACTGCTTGTGAGCCTTGATCAAGTGTTAATTCCCATCCAATTGAGGCCAAAACTATTGCCTCACTCTCTGACCAGATTTTGCCATCCTTGGAACCAGTTGCCTCCATAGTTTCAGTCTCTCCAAAATCAGTTGGTGGTGTGAACCAGCCACTGCTAGGGACCCTCCAGGGTGCACACTCACCCTCAGGCCAACAGTGTATGGACCGAGGATCGAGCTCATGACCTCTCACTTGGCCAAATCAACAAAATGGCCAAGTTAACCACTCACCTACATGGTGTACTCACAGGTCATATCTCACACAAGACAGAGCATAGTTGAGTGACCCTACAACAAATCCAGGGGTCATACCTCCACAAGGGGCAGAGCATTCCTGATCCTTCGTACAAGACTGAACAAGGGGCAAACATATTCAACAGTTTGAACCCGTGACGTCTTGTTTGAGACTCCGGCGCCTATTCAACCAGCACAACGGTATGATTCCTATGATGATTCATAGGGAAGATACCCATTATGGGCAGTGCATTCCTGGCCAATCTCGGAACAGACCGAGGGGACATACTCCATAGAGCACTGCATGCATTGTCTGTATGTGCAGCTAGCCAGCTACGCAGTCGACAACGTGCATACCATTTCAACAAGAACAGAGGAGCAAGCTAGAGAATGATGGCACAAGCCTTAGAAAAGTAGAGCAAGCCAGAGAATGGTGGATCAAGCCAGAGAACAGTGGAGCAAGCCAGAGAAAGTTTGAGCAAGCCAGTGAAAGGTGGAACAAGCTAGAGAAAGGTGGAGCAAGCCAAAGAATGGTGGAGGAAGCCAGAGGAAGGTGGAGCAAGCCAAGAAAAGGTGGAGCAAGCCAGAGAAAGGTAGAGCAAGCCAGGGAAAGGTGAAGCAAGCCATAGAATGGTGGAGCAAGCCAGAGAAAGGTGGAGCAAGCCAAGGAAAGTTGGAGCAAGCGAGAGAAAAGAGGAGCAAGCCAGAGAAAGGTAGAGCAAGCCAGGGAAGGGTAAAGCAAGCCTCAGTTTGGTGGAGCAAACCAGAGAAGGATGGAGCAATCCAGAAAAAGATGGAGCAAGAAAGAGAAAGGTGGAACAAGCCAGAGAACAGTGGAGCAAGCCAGAAAATAGTGGAGGAAACCAGATAATGTTGGAGCAAGCCAGAAAACGACAAAGCAAGCCAGAGAACGGTGGAGCAAGCCAGAGAATGGTGGAGCACGCCAGAGCATGGTGGAGCAAGCCAGAGAATCATGGAGCAAGCCATGGAAAAAGCGGAGCAAGCCAGAGAATGGTGGAAGGAGCCCGAGAATGGTGGAGCAAGTCAGAGAATTGTGGAGCAAGCCAGAAAACAGTGGTACAAGCCATGTAACGGTAGAGCAAGGAAAAAAACGGGGGAGCAAGCCTGAGAATGGTGGAGCAAGCAAAAGAACGATGGTGCAAGCCAAAGAAAGGTGGAACAAGCCAGAGAATGGTGGAGCAGGCCAGAGTTTGGTGGAGCAGGCCAAAGAACAGTGGAGCAAGCCAGAGAACGGTGGAGCAAGTGGGAGATCGGTGGAGCAAGCCGAAGTACGGTTGAGCAAGCCAGACAACGGTGGAGCAAGCCAGAGAGCAGTGGAGCAAGCCAGAGAACGGTGGAGAAAGTTTGAGAACAGTGGATCAAGCCAGGGAACGGTGATGCAAGCAAGAGGACAGTGGAGCAAGCCAGAGAATGGTGGAGCAAGCCAGAGAATGGTGGAGCAAGCCAGAGAATGGTAGAGCAAGCCAGAGGATGGTTGAGCAAGCCAAAGAACTGTGGAGAAAGCTAGGGAACACAGGAGCAAGCCAGATAATGGTGGAGCAAGCTAGAGAACGGTGGAGCAAGTCAGAGAACGATGGAACAGGCGAGAGAACGGTGGAGCAAGTAAGAGAAATTTTGAGCAAGAAAGGGAAAGGTGGACTAAGCCAGAGAAAGGTGGAGCAAGCCAGAGAACAATGGAGGAAGCCAGAGAAAGGTGGAGAAAGCCAGGGAAAGGTGGAGCAAGCCAGAGAAAGGTAGAGCTGGCCAGGAAAAGGTCGAGCAAGCCAGAGAATGGTGGAGCAAGCCAGAGAACTGTGGAGGAAGCCAAGGAAAAATGGAGCAAGCAAGAGAAAGGAGGAGCAATCCAGGAAAAGGTGCAGCATGCCAGGGAAAGGTAGAGAAAGCCTGAGAAAGGCGGAGCAAGCCAGAGAACAGTGGAGCAAGGCAGAGAAAGGTGGCACAAGCAAGAGAAAAGTGGAGCAAGCCAGAGAACGGTTGAGCAAGGCAGAAAATGGAGGACGTTGCAAGAGAACGATGGTGCAAGCCGGAGAAAAGTAGAGAAAGCCAGAGAACGGTCGAGCAAACCAGAGAAAGTTTGGAGCAAGCCACAGAACAGTGGAGCAAGCTAGAGAACGTTGGAGCAAGTCAAAGAATGGTGGAGCAGGCCAGAGAACGGTGGGGTAAACCATGTAACGGTGGAGCAAGCCAGAGAATGGTGGAGAAAGCCAGAGAATGGTGAAGGAAGCCAAAGAATGATGGTGCAAGCCAGAGAAAGGCGGACCAAGCCAGAGAATGGTGGAGTAGGCAAAAGAACGGTGGAGCAGGTCAAAGAACGGTGGAGCAAGCCAGAAAACAATGGAGCAAGTCGGGGAATAGGAGCAAGCCAAAGAACAGTGGAGCAAGCCAGAAAACGGTGGAGCAAACCAGAGAATGGTGGAGCAAGCCAGAGAACGGTGGAGCAAGCCCAAGAATGGTGGAGCAAGCCAGAGAACGGTGGAGCAAGCCAGGGGATGGTAAAGCAAGCAAGAAAACGGTGGAGCAAGCCAGAGAATGGTGGAGCAAGCCAGAGAATGTTGGAAGAAGCCAGAGGACAGTGCAGCAAGCCAAAGAACAGTGGAGAAAACCAGGGAACAGAGGACCAAACCTGACAATGGTGGAGCAAACCAGAGAACGGTGGAGCAAACGAGAGAACGGTGGAGCAAGCGGGAGAAAGTTGGAGCAAACCAGGGAAAGGTGGAACAAGCCAGAGAAAGGTGGAGCAAGCCAGGGAAAGGTGAAGCAAGCCAGAGAAAGGTAGAGCAAGCCAGGGAAAGGTAGAGCAAGCCAGAGAATGGTGGAGTAAACCAGAGAACGGTGGAGCAAGCCAAAGAAAGGTGAAGCAATCAATAGAAAGGTGGAGCAAGCCAGAAAACGGCTGAGCAAGGCACAAAATGGTGGAGGTAGCAAGAGAACGATGGTGCAAGCCAGAGAAAAGTGGAGCAAGCCAGAGAACAGTGGAGCAAGCAAGAGAATGCTGGAGCAAGCCAGAGAATGGTGGAGCGAGCCATTTAATAGTGGAGCAAGCCATGGAAATGGTGGAACAAGCCAGAGAAGGGTGGAGCAAGCAAAAGAACGGTGGAGCAAGGCAGAGAGCGGTGGAGCAAGTTGGAGAACAGTGGAGCAAGCCAAAGAACGGTGGAGCAAGCCAGTCAACGGTGGATGAAGCCGGAGAACGGTTGAGCAAGCTTGAGAACGGTGGAGCAAACCAGAGAACGGTAAAGCAAGCCAGATAACAGTGGAGCAAGCCAGAGGATGGTGGAGCAAGCCAGAGAACGGTGGAGCAAGCCAGGGAACGGCGGAGAAAGCTAGGGAACATAGGAGCAAGCCAAAGAATGGTGCAGCAAGCCAGGGAACAGTTGAGCAAACAAGAGAACGGCTGAGAAAGGCAGAAAATGGTTGAGGTAGGAAGAGAAAGGTGGAGCAAACCAGAGAATGGTGGAGCAAGACAGAGAAAGGTGGAGCAAGCCTGTGGAAGGTGGAGCAAGCCAGGGAAAGGTGAAGTAAACCAGAGAAAGGTGGTGCAAGCCAGAGAACAATGAAGCAAACCAGAGAAAGGAAGAGCAAGCCAGAGAACGGTGAAGCAAGCTAGAGAAATGTGGAGTAAGCCAGAGAAAAGTGGAGCAAGCCACAGACAGGTGGAGCTATCGAGGGAACGGTGGAACAAACTAGAGAAAGGTGGAGCAATCCAAGGAAAGGTGGAGCAAGCCAGAGAAAGGTGGAGCAAGCCAGAGAAAGGTAGAGCAAGCCAGGGAAAGGTGGAGCAAGCCAGAGAAAGGTGGAGCAAGCCAGAGAATAGTGTAGTGAGCCAGGGAAAGCAGGAAAAAGCCCGAGAAAGGTGGAGCAAGCCTGAGATCGGTGGAGCAAGCGAGTGAAAGGTGGAGCAAGCCAGAGAATGCTTGAGCAAGCCAGAGAAAGGTGGACCAAGCCAGAGAAAGGTGGAGCAAGCTAGAGAAAAGAGGAGCAAGCCAGAGAAAGGTGGAGCAAGCCAAGGAAAGGTGGAGCAAGAAAGAGTACGGTGGATCAAGCCAAGGAAAGATTGAGCAAGCCAGAGAAAGATGGAGCAAGCCAGGGAAAGGTGGAGCAAGACAGGGAAAGGTGGAGCAAGCCAGGGAAAGATGGAGCAAGCCAGAGAACGGTGGAGAAAGCCAGAGAAAGGTGGAGGAAGCCAGAGAAAGGTGGTGCAATCAACAGAACGGTGAAGCAAGCGAGAGAAAGGTGGAGCAAGCCAGAGAAACGTGGAGCAAGCGAGAGAAAGGTCAAGCAAGCCAGAGAAAGGTGGAGCAAGTCAGCGAATGATGGTGCAAGCCAGAGAGAAGAGGAGCAAGCAAGAGAATGGTGGAGCAAGTGAGAGAACGGTGGAGCAAGCCAGAGAATGGTGGAACAAGCCAGAGAACGGTGGAGCAAGTCACAGGACTGTGGAGCAAGCCAGGGAATGGTAGAGCAAGTCAGAGAATGTTGGAGCAAGCCACAGAACGGTGGAGAAAGTCAAAGAACGTTGGAGAAAGCCTGAGAACAGTGGGGCAAGCCAAGCAAGGGTGGAGTAAGCCTGAGATCAATGGAGCAAACCAGACAATGGTGGAGCAAGCCAGAGAACGATGGTGCAAGCCAGAGAAAGGTGGAGCAAGCCAGAGAAGTGTGGAGCAGGTCAGATGACGGTGGAGCAGGCCAAAGATCGGTTGAGCAAGCCAGAGAACGTTGGAGCAAGTCAGAGAACGGTTGAGTAAGACAAAGAACGGTCTAGGAAGGAAGAGAACAGTGGAGCAACCCAGAGAATGGTGGAGCGATCCAGAGAATCGTGGAGCAAGCCAGAGAACGGTGGAGCAAGCCAGAGAACAGTGGAGGAAGCCATAGAACGTTGGAGCAAGCCAGAGAATGGTGGAGCAAGGCAGGGAACAGTGGACCAAGCTAGAGAATGGTGGAGCAATCCAGAGATTGGTGGAGGAAGATAGAGAAGGCAGGAGCAAGCCAGAGAACGGTGGAGCAAGCCAGAGAATGGTGGAGAAGGCGAGAGAACGGTGGAGCAAGCCTGAGAACGGTGGAGCAAGCCAGAGAAAGGTGGAGAACGCCAGGGAATTGTGCAGCAAGTGAGAGAAAGGTGGAGCAAGCCAGGGAAAAGTGGTTCAAGACAGAAAAAGATGGAGTGAGCCAGAGAAATGTAGAGCAAGCCAGGGAAAGGTGGAGCAAGCCAGAGGAAGATGGAGCAAGCCAGAGGAAGGTGGAGCAAGCCAGAGAGTGTTGGAGCGAGCCAGGAAAAGGTGGAGCAAGTCAGGGGAAGGTGGAGCAAGCCAGAGAACGGTGGAGCAAGCCAGAGAAAGGTTGAACAATCCAGGGAAAGTTGGAGCAAGCCAGAGAATGGTTGAGCAAGCCAGGGAAAGGTGGAGCAAGCCAAGGAATGGTGGAGCAAGCCAGAGAAGGTGGAGCATGCCAGAGAAAGGTGGAGCAAGCGAGGGAAAGGTGAAGCAAGGTTAAGAAAGGTGGAGCAAGCCAGAGAACGGTGGAGGAAGCTAGAGAAATGTGGAGTATGAAAGAGAAAGGTGGAGCAAGCCAGAAAACTACTGAGCAAGCAAGAAAACGGTGGAGGTAGCAAGAGAACATTGGAGCAAGCCACACAATTGTGAATGAATCCAGAGAAAGGTGGCGCAACCCAGAGGAAGGTGGAGCAAGCCAGAAAAAGGTGGGGCAAGCCAGAGAAAGGTGGAGGAAGCCAGAGAACGGTGGAGCAAGGCACAGAAAGGAAGAGTAAGCCAGAGAAAGGTGGGGCAGGCCAGAGAAAGTTTGAGCAAGCCAGAGAAAGGTGGAGAAAGCCAGAGAAAGATGGAGCAAGCCAGAGGAGAGAGGAGCAAGCCAGAGAAAGGTGGAGCAGGCCAAGAAAAGTTGGAGCAAGCTAGAGAAAGGTGGAGCAAGCCAGAGAAAGGTGGAGAAAGCGAGGGAAAGGTGGAGCAAGCCAGAGAAAGGTGGAGCAAGCCAGAGAAAGGTGGAGCAAGCCAGAGAAAGGTGGAAAATGCCAAAGAAAGGTGGAGCAAGCCTGAGAACGGTGAAGAAAGGCAGAGAAAGGTGGAGCAAGCCAGAGAACGGTGGAGCAAGCTAGAGAGAGGTGGAGCAAACCAGGGAAAGGTAGAGAAAGCAAGAGAAAGGTGGAGCAAGACAGAGAAAGGTGGAGAAAGCCAGAGAAAGATGGAGCAAGCCAGAGGAGAGAGGAGCAAGCCAGAGAAAGGTGGAGCAGGCCAAGAAAAGTTGGAGCAAGCTAGAGAAAGGTGGAGCAAGACAGAGAATGGTGGAGCAAGCCAGTGATAGGTGGATCAAGCCAAGGAAAGGTTGAGCAAGCGAGAAAGGTGGAGCAAGCCAGAGAAAGGTGGAGCAAGACAGGGAAAGGTGCAACAAGCCAGAGAAAGGTGGAGCAATCCAGAGAACGGTTGATCAATCCATAGAATGGTGGAGCAAGCCAGAGAAAGGGGGAGCAAGCTAGAGAAAGGTGGACCAAGCCTGAGAAATGTGGATCAAGTCAGAGAAAGGTGGTGCAAGCCAGAGAAAGGTGGAGCAAGCCAGGAAAAGGTGGAGCAAGCCAGAGAACGGTAGAGGAAGCCTGAGAAAGTTGGAGCAATGTAGAGAAAGGTGGAGCAAGCTTGAAAAAGCTGGAGCAAGCCAGGGAATGTTGGAGCAAGCCCGAGAAAGATGGAGCAGGCCAGAGATGGGTGGAGCAAGCGAGGGAAAGGTGGAGCAAGCCAGAGAAAGGTGGAGCAAGCCACAGAAAGGTGGAGCAAGCCAGGGAAAGGTGTGTCAGAAAAACTCAAGAGCGGGAACGGCAATAGTACAAGCAGGCAGAAGCAATGGAACATGCGCAAGTACATCAGTAAAGTAATGGAGGCGTAAGGAAACCCAAGGATTTTGTGGCAGAGCTTGCAGAGAGAAGAGATACTGAAGATGCTAGGTAGACTGGATTCGGGAGAGAGAAAACGGGAGCGAAGTGAGTGATGGGTTTATGGGTGTTGAGCGAGCGAGCAAGAGCAGCAAAGTGAAGAACTGTTGAGCGCAGCCACGGAACCAAAGGGAAACAGGATGGGAATAACATTTCTGGTTAATTCATGGAGGGAATGAATATCTTCTGTATATACAACAGAACAGGACAAAGATAGTTATCAACGGCTTCTTTCCGCTAGCCGTACGCATAGGGATGTAATTGCCTTATTAGTGGCGGTTTGGCTCTGGTGCAATGGTCGTGACCGACCGACCGTTTTGCAGAAGAGGGTTCAGAAGATCTGAACTTATATGGAGATCTCGGATTATCTGAGGGGTGCTGGAAAGGACCTTGTCGGAGTCATTTCTTTTCCTGACAGCCCCCCTGAGGCTGTTAAGGTGTAGGGATCTGAATAATTTCTAGGGAAACAGTGTCCAGGTGGTGTTGTCTCACAAGGGGTGTGACGACTCGATGGAGGGATATCAGGATCTCGTTGCAGAGGTTTGGATTCCATGCTGCTGCCACCAGAGTGTGCCACATGGCTGCGACCGGTGACACTTTGTTGATAATTCTATGGTAGACAGGATGGGTGGTGTGGTGGAGGCATTTCTTGATGTCTCAAAGGATTGTTTTGTACGCACTTTGAGGACACCCGGGACTGTCATAAACTCGTTCTAAGAAGAGGGAGAGTTGATACCCGTAAAGGAATAACTCCTTTGTCTTGACTCGTATGCCACCATACAAGTGGTGGATGTTTTCTCCAAACTGATCGAGTTATGGGATGTGCTTCCAGTCGGAGGCGTATCCTGCCATACTGATAGTCTTGAGAGAGTGTGGCTGTTTGTGGATGTCAGCTTCATCCCAACAGGTTCGTCCTGTAGTTGGTGAGCACAGAGGTGGTGGTAGTAGGAATGGAGTTGGATACTACAGAGAGGAGGATTTTCTAGGGCCCTGGAGGTAGGTTATGGCGTAGAGAGAAGGAATGTTGTGTTTGTAATGGCAGAGAAGTGACGAGAGGTAGAAGAGAGCTGGAGAACTCCACAGGAGATTAGTTGCTGCTGTGGAAGCAGTTTATCACGAGGGGTGCTATTGGTTCCGTTGCTGATGCGGAGGACGATGTTGCAAGCTGCTGATGTTGGAGGTGGAGAATGGCTGATGACAGAGTCAACGTGGAGGTAAAATTACGTGTGCTGAGGAAGGTTGGGCGTGGGTGCAGGTCGTTGTGCAACAGGTAATGCGACCTGGCAAAACTGTATGCCGAGCGGAGAAGAAGGCGGTGGAGTACTGATGGATAAAAATGGAGTGGGCGCAGGGGCAAAACCTCTTGCGCTGCGGAAGGTTTGGTGTGGGTGCAGGTCGTCACGAAACAGGGGACGCGACCGGGCAGATCCTTGTGCCGAGCGGAGAATGATGCCGAAGCGGAAGATCAGATGATGACGGAGTGGGTGTAGGGGCAAAACCACGTGCGCTGATGGTTGTTTAGAGGAGTAGAATGCGGCAAGGGGAAGGCACAGGCCAACACGCAGTGAGAAATCTGCTGCTGGTGTGGGTGCAGGCTGTTGTGAAGCAGACAACTAGCTCGTGCAGGTCCTTGTGCTGGCAGCAGATCCTGATGATTGCGAACGATGGAGGCGGAAGCTCATAACGAGGAAGTGGACGCAGGGGCGGGACCTCGTGCGCTGCGGAAGTTTCAGTGTGGGCGCAGGTCGTCGTAGAACAGGCGATGCAACCGGGTGGATCCTTGTGCTGAGCGGAGGATGATGCGGGAAGCGGAGGAATGATTGATGATTGAGTGGGCACAGGGGTGAAACCACGTGCGTTGAGGAGCGATGCTGATGATGAAAGGACAGAGGCTGATGCGGAGGCAGCTCGAGGAGGCAGAGGAAGCAAAGATGTGGCTGACACTGAAGGATGAAGATGTAGAGGATGTACACAGGCTGAGGAGGATGATGCTGGCGTGGCGAGGCTGATGGAGGAGTGATGGAAAGAGGTACATGAATGGGCAATGGACAAAGCAGCAGTGGGCATGGGCAAGGCAATCAGTTCCTCTATTGTCAGGAGAGTGATGGCTTGTTCCCTAGTTGGCCCGAGACCGACGGACAGGAAGACTCGTGGTGTCCGATATCCTGACAGCAAGAGGAAGTCGGCGGCAACAGGGCAAGTCGTGAGGTGAGCACTGATGCCGGTCCATGGATGTCAGGAGAGTGACGGCTTGTTCCCAAGTTGGCCTGAGACCGACGGGCAGGAAGACTAGTGGTGTCCGATATCCTAATGGCGGAAGGCAATCTGCTGTTGCTGAAGACGAGCAGAGGCGGTGCAAGAGGATGGCTCGAGGCGATGAATGCGAGAGAACTGAGGTCAATGACGAGGACAAAGCAGATGAAGCAGATGAAGAGGATGAAGAAGGTGGAAGTACTTGTGGAGGCTAAGAGATGGGAGGCGGCAGATGGGGGGCGGCAAGAAGCTTCCAAAAAGATGACGGTAGGCGGCGGCTCGAGAGCTACCTGTGGCTGTTGTTGACGAATCATCGAGCATTGACCACAGGCGCAAAAATGGGCGCAAGGTTTGATCAAGAGAATGAGTCGTCACTCTAGCGTGAGGAGCAGTCCAGGCGAAGTTGCTGATGTGAGCTACTGGCAAAGCTGAGGAGCGCTAAGTGGTGGTGGCAGCGGCAGATGGACGCTCGACGGAGGAGCAAAGTAGTGGCAAAGGTGAAGTGATGACTGCATCACGGGGCACCAGATGATGTTTCCTGAGGCTCTGATACCATGTCAGAAAAATGCAAGAGCGGGAGCGGCAAAAGCAGAATCAGGCAGAAGCAATGGAACATGTACAAGTACGTCAACAAAGTAACGGAGGCATGAGCAGTCTCAAGGAGTTAGTCACAGAGCTTGCAAAGAGACGAGATACTGAAGATGCGAGGTAGACGGGAGTCCATAGAGAGAAAACGGGAGCGAAGTGAGTGATGGGTTGATGGGTGTTGAGCGAAGGAGCAAGAGCAGCAAAGCAAAGTAGTGCAGACTGGGAGTGGTTGGCGAAGACAAGAAGAGCAAGAAGCGAGCAGAGCAAAGATACAGCAGCAAAGCCGTGGATCCAAAGAGGAACAGGATGGGAAGAACTGTTCTGATTACTTCATGGAGGGAATGAAAGTCCTCCATATATACAATAGAACAGGACAAAGATAGTTATCAACGGATTCTTTCTGCTAGCCATATGCGGAGCGATATAATCGCCTTATTGGAGGCCGTTTGGCTCTGGTGCAACGGTCGTGACCAACCAATTGTTTTGCCGAAAAGGGTTTGGAAGATCTGAACCTATACGGAGGGCTCAGATTATCCGAGCGGTGCTCAAGAGGACCTTCTCAGAGTCATTTCTTTTCCTGACAAGATGGGGCCAGCCAGAGAAAGGTGGAGTAAGCCAGAGAAAGGTGTAGGAAGCTAGGGATAGGTGGAAAAAGCCAGAAAAAGTTGGATCAAGCCTGATCACCGTGGAACAAGCCGGCAAGAGGTGGAGCAAGCCAGAAAACGGTCGAGCAAGCTAGAGAGAAATGGAGCAAGCGAGTGAAAGGTGGAGCAAGCCAGAGAAAGGTGGAGTAAGCTAGAGAAAGGTGGAAAAAGCCAGAGAAAGATGGAGCAAGCTAGAGAAAGGAGGAGTAAGCGAGAGAAATGTGGAGCAGGCCAGGGAAACTTGGAGAAAGCCAGAGAAAGGTGGAGAAAGACAGAGAACAGTGGAGCAAACAAGGAAAATGTGGAGCAAGCCAGGGAAAGTTGGATCAAGCCAGGGAAAGTTGGATCAAGCTAGGGAAAGGTTGAGCAAGCCAGAGAAAGGTGGAGCAAGCCAGGGAAAGGTGGAGCAAGGCAGGGAAAGGTGGAGCAAGTCAGAGAACGGTTGAGCAAGCCAGAGAACGGTGGAGCAAGCCCGAGGAATGTGGAGCAAGCCAGAGAAAGGTGGAGAAAGCCAGAGAAAGGTGGATAAAATTAAAGAAAGGTGGTGCAAGCCAGAGAAAGGTGGAGCAAGGCAGGAAAAGGTGGAGTAAGCCATGGAACGGTGGAGCAAGCCTGGGAAAGGTGGAGGAAGCCAGAGAAAGGTGGAGCAAGCCGCAAAAAGGTGGAGCAAGCCAGGGAAAGGTGGAGCAAGTTAGAGGAAGGTGGAGCAGGCCAAAGAAAAGTAGAGCAAGCAAGGGAAAGTTGGAGCAAGCCAGAGAAATGTGGAGCAAGCCAGAGAACGGTAGAGCAAGCCATAGCAAGGTCGAACAAGCCGGAGAACGGTGGAGCAAGCCAGAGAAAGGTGGAGCAGGCCAGAGAAAGGTGGAGCAAGCCAGAGAAAGGTGGAGCACGTCAGAGGAAGGTGGAGCAAGGCAGAGAAAGGTGGAGCAAGTCAGAGAATGGTGGAGCAAACCAGAGAAAGATGGAGCTAGCCGGAGAAAGGAAGAGCAAGCCAAGGGCATGGAGAACAAGCCCGAGAAGGTGGAGCAAGCCAGAGAAAGGTATAGCAAGCCAGAGAAAGGCGGAGCAAGCCAGAGAAAGGTGGAGCAAGCCAGGGAAAGATGGATTGGGCCAGAAAAAGGTGAGCACGCCAGAGAACGGTGGAGCACACCAGAGAAAGGTGGAGCAAGCCTTTGAACTGTGCAGCAAGCCAAGGAAAGGTAGAGCAAGCCAGAGAAAGGTGGAGCAAGCCAGGGAAAGATGGAGCAAGCCAGAGAAAAGTGGAGCAAGCCAGAGAACATTGGAGCAAGCTAGAGAAAGGTAGAGCAAGCTAGAGAAAGGTTGAGCAAGCTAGAGAAAGGTGGAGCAAGCCAGAGAAAGGTGGAGCAAGTCAGAGAACAGTGCAGCAAGTGAGGGAAAGGTGGAGCAAGCCATAGAAGGGTGGAGCAAGTCAGAGAACGGCGGAGCAAGCCAGAGAAAGGTGGAGCAAGCCAGAGAAAGGTGGAGCAAGCCCGAGAAAGGTGGAACACGCCACAAAAAGGTGGAGTAAGCCAGAGAACGGTAGAGCAAGCCAGAGAAAGGTGGAGCAAGCCTGAGAAAGGTGGAGTAAGACAGGGAAAGGCAGAGAAAGTCAGAGAAAGGTGGAGCAAGCCAGAGAAAGGTGGAGCAAGCCAGAGAAAGGTGGAGCAAGCCAGAGAATGGTGGATCAAGCCAGAGAAAGGTGGAGCACGCCAGGGAAAGGTGGAGCAAGCCAGAGAAAGGTGGAGCAAGCCAGAGAATGGTGGAGCAGGCCAGAGAACGATGGAGCAAGCCAGAGAATGGTAGAAGAAGCCAGAGAAAGGTGGATCGCGCCATAGAAAGGTGGAGAGAGCCAGAGAAGGGTGGAGCAAAGCAGAGAAAGGTGGAGTAAGCCAGAGAATGGCGGAGCAAGTCAAAGAACGTTGGAGCAAGTGAGAGAACAGTGGATCAAGCCATAGAATGGTGGAGCAAGCTAGAAAACGGTGGAGCAAGCCAAAGAGAAGTGGAGCAAGCCAGAGAACAATGGAAGAAAAGGGTCGAGCAATTCAGAGAATAGTGAAGCAAGCTAGAGAACGGTAGAGCAAGCCAGAAAAAGGTGGAGCAAGCCAGAGTACGGGAGGTAGGGTTAATCAGAGGACTTTCATGCACTAGGTGAAGTGTGTATATCATTGTCTTGTACATTAGGAAGCTTCCATGCAAAGTACTACTAATTTCAATGGTTTATGTGATTTAATCAGTGGTGCTTGGGTAGATGGAGGAGGGAAAGGGTTGAAAGTGTATGTGGTGGTTGCAAGTGGAGATGTATGATTGGGTATGTGGGATATGTATAGAGATATACACTATTGTATGCTGCTTTGTATGATGTAGATAGTGGTCGTTGGTTGGAGGGAAAAGTTATGTTAAGTGTATGTAAGGAGTGTGAGTGGAGGTGTATGGTTGGATGTGTGGGTTGTGTATAGTCATATACACTTGTGTATGTTGTTTTGAGTGATGTCGGTAGTGGTCACTGGTTGGAGGAGGAAAGTATGGAAAGTGTATGTGGGGAGTGTGAGTGTAGGTGTAGGATTGGTTGTGTGGATTGTGTGTAGAGGTATACACTTGTGTATGCTGTTTTGAGTGATGTGGGTAGTGGTCGCTGTGTGGATGGGGAAGGTATGGAAAGCGTATGTTGGCAATGTGAGTGGAGGTGTATGGTTGGGTGTGTGGGTTGTGTATAGAGTTGAACACTTGTGTATTTTATGTTGATTGATGTGAGTAGTGGTTGTTGTGTGGAGGTGGAAGATATGGAAAGTGTAAGTGGGGAGTGTGAGTGGAGGTGTATGGTTTGCTGTGTGGGTTGTGTATAGATATGTACACTTGTGTATACTGTTTTGAGTAATGTGGGTAGTGTTCGTTGTGTGGATGGAGAAGGTATGGAAAGTGTATGTGGGGAGTGTGAGTGGAGGCATATGGTTGGGTGTGTTGGAGTGATGCTCCTCACCATGGCAAGAGTGACTCCAAAAAGGAACACCAAAAAGATAAGCCTTTGTGGCTTAGTAGTTAATGGTGTCCACCTCTAGAGGCAGGGATCCGGGTTCAAGTCCCACAAGATGGAATTCTGCCCTGCCTCAAGGGAGGTGGAAAATAGATGCCAGGAAGCTAGCTCAACCTCTAGAGTTCCTCTTTAAGTTTTTAGAAGGCCACGTGAGGGTCCAGGAAGGTGGCACACCTTCTAGAAGGGGTGACTTGTCCTACAAGGCATCTAGAGGTGTCTTGGTCTTCTGGACACCTTCCCTCCTATTAAAAGCAAGCTGATGAATCTAGGAAGGGACAGAAGCTTCTAGAGGAGGGAAGGGATGCCTTCCTAGGTGGGAAAAAGGACAGCCTACCAATAGACACTCTAGAAGCCATAAAATATGCTAGGAAGCTATAAATCTGGCATGCTTTGGTGTTCTGGAAAGCTTAGATTAGTGGCTATAAAATTCCATTGCTTGTGAGCCTTGATCAAGTGTACATTTCCAGTCAATTAAGGCCAAAACTATTGCCTCAATCTCTGACCAGTTTTCTGCCATCCTTGGAGCTAGTTGCCTCCATGGTTTCAGTCTCTCCAAAAAGAGTTGGTGGTGTGAACCAGTCACTGCTAGGGACCCTCCAGGGTGCACAATCACCCTCAGGCCAAGAAAGGGTTATGGGCCGACGCTTCTAAGGGGTTCAAAGGCAGCTTGATTTCACACTTCCAACAGCAAGACATGGCAACCAGCGAGCAAGAGAGCAGCCGCCCTGTCCTTAAGTTTGATGGGACAGGCTTTGCCTTGTGGAGGTGGCAGTTTGAGGTCTTCCTCAATGACAAGGGACTGCTTGAGCTCGTAAAAGGTGATGAGACTGCTCCGCCGGAGACTGCAACGGTTGAGGTGAAGGAGGCATACAAAAAGAGCAACAAAAAGGCGTTGGCACTCCTTGTGACCGCGTTATGCCCACCACAACTTGGGCACATCCAAGGATGCACCCTGGCTGTAGACGCATGGTCAAATCTTTGCTCCATCTACAAGTCAAGCAACCTTGCCAATCAGCTCTTCATCTTCAAACGGCTCGTCACCCTCCGAGCCAACGAAGGCGACAACATCATGGAGATCATGCAGCAGATTGAGTCGCTCGCAGCGGGGTGCGTGGCCACTGGTTGGGAGGTCGACTCTCAGTTGCAAGCTATGATCCTCCTTCTGGCCTTGCCGGACAGTTGGAGTCCCCTGATCAGAGTCCTTGGTGGCTGGCCTTCCGACGAGTTGAAGTACCCGAAGGTTGCTGAGAACGTGCACAATGAGTGGATGCAACGTGGCGGTCAAGAGAGTGCAGCGGCATCAAGTTTGGCTTACACGGTTCATCCTCAAAGTGGAGGCCAAGGTGACAAGTGAAAGTATGCCAAACAGGGCACCAAGAAGGGTGACAAGAAGGGGGATTCCTTCAACTGCGGCAAGGAGGGCCACTACGCGTGCAAGTGTCCCAAGAAGAAAATAGATCGGTCGCAGCGGGGCGGGAAGAAAGTTGAGCACGCCCTTATGGCGTACAACTCCACGAACTTGAAGGATCTGGGAGTTGCCATCATTGACTCCGGATCAGGCCGCCACACGCAATGCAACAGGACGGTATTTGTCACCTACGGCGCATCGGAGAGACGCATGACGGTGGCCAATGGTAAAACAGAGGTGGCTGCCGGTGAGGGTAACGTTTGCATTGAGTCAATTTTGGATGGCAAGCCTGGAACGAGCACAATCTATGATGTGCTGCATATGCCCAACTTTGGGGCAAACCTGCTCTCCGTTAGCCGCCTTACCGATAAGGGACTTGAGGTGCTCTTCACAAAGAAGGAGCCCGTCATGCGCAAGGAGGGCAAAGGTGAGGTGATTGCGCGTGTCAAGAGGGAGGACGACTTGTGCTTGCTACGCACGAAGATCCTCAGTAGCTGGGTGGGGTCCAACGCCACCAATCCTGCAACGAAGGATGGAGGAGACCTGGACCTATGCCACCGCCGACTCTGCCACATTTCTCCATCAACAGTGAAGGAGATGGCTAAGAGGGAAGTGGGCGGGGTCTCCAAATCAGCGGCCTTGATGGAACCAAGGAGACCGTGTGTGAGCCATGCATCATTGGCAAATCAACTCGGCAGCCGTTTGTCACCAAGGGGATGCGTGCATCAGCAAAACTTGCCATGGTACACACAGATGTGTGTGGACCCCTTGAGAGCTCCATCGGCAGAGCTCGCTACTTCCTCACCTTCATCGATGACCACAACCGAAAACTCTACCTCTACCTAATGAAGCGGAAGAGTGAGGTCCTTGCGTGCATACAGGAGTTTGCGGTTGATGTGGAGCGGCAAAAAGAGTTGAAGGTGAAGGCGTTCCGGAGTGACAACGGCGGTGAATATGCGGGGTGCCTTGGGTGGATGAAGAGGAAGGGGATTGAGTGGCAGAAAACAACTCCACTCCCACAATAGAATGTCGTTGCAGAGAGAGCGAATCACACAATCCTTAACATGGTGCGATCCATGTCGAGCGACGCCGGCCTTACACGACGGTATTGGGCGGAGGCGGCAAGGACATCAGCATACATCCTGAATCTCATGCCAACCAAGCCGCTGAAGGACAAGGAGAGCAAGGCGTGGAAGACGCCATAAGAGGTGTGGAGCGAGAGGAAGCCAGCGGTGGGTCACCTCCACACGTTTGATTGTGTTGCACATGCAATGGTGCAGGCACATGAGGACGGAGCAAGCTGGACCCGCGTACCCGCCGGTGTGTTTTCCTTGGATATGAGAGCGGAAGCAAGGTGTGCCGACTCTTTGACCCAAGGAGGCAGCAGATTGTGCGGAGTCGCAACGTCATGTTTGACGAGAAAAGCCGTTGGACAGACAAGGAGGCAGGTCTCTCCAAGAGGGGGGAGTGGATGCCACTCCTTGAGGGGGAGACGCCGGGGGACGTGAATGAGGGTGACATCCTCGCATCACCACCAACCGGAGAGCATCGCCTAAGGGATGGGCGAGCGGTAGATTTTATTCCGGCCAGTTTGGGTGAGGAATCCAAAGCACCAGAGATAGACGTGGAGGTGGGGAGTCGACAGATGTCTCCAAGGTCTCCAAGAGAGGGGGAGTAGGCGCTTGGAGAGGATGGCGTCAAAAGGGGACAGCAACAACAACGACCGCCTCAAGAGCCTCGCACGAGTAACCGTGTACGAAGAAGGACAAAAAGGTATGATACCGACAAGGGCATTTGGACTGGGTTTGCACAAGCCCTCTTCACGCAAGAGGAGCCTCAATCTGTAAAGGAGACACTACAGTGGAAGGATGGGGCTCAGTGGGAGGGAGCAATAAAATCTGAGCTTGCCTCCCACAAGAAGAACAACACTTGGGAGCTGGTTGACCGGCCGGAGGGCGAGAAAATCATTGGCTCCAAGTGGATCTTCCGGAAGAAGCTCACGAAGGAGGGGAAGGTGGAGCGGTACAAGGCGTGGCTGATGGCGAAAGGGTATGCCTGGAGAAAAGGGGAGCACTACGATGAGACCTTTCCACCAGTTGCCAAGTTTGCCTCCATCCGTACTATCCTCTTGGTGGCAACGGCACGCAACTACAAAATCCACCAAATGGAGGTGAAAACCGCGTTCCTCAATGGCGACCTGGACAAGGAAGTCTACATGCAGGTGCCAAAGGGGGTGGATGCGCCCCAAGGGAAGGTGTGCCGGCTTCGCAAGGTGCTGTATGGACTGAAGCAAGCTCCGGTCATGTGGTACCTCAAGATGGATAGTTCCATGGATGATCTTGGCTTCAAGCGCTGTGAGGCTAATCACAGCGTGTACGTGCGTAATCAGCCAGGACTCCACCAACTTGTCGTCCTCTACGTGGATGACCTCATCCTTGTATCTTCAGATGTGGGGGAGTTCAAGAGCCTGAAGCAACAGCTTGGCGGCCGGTTCAAGATGACAAACATGGGCGAGCTTGAGTACTACCTGGGCATCGCCATCAAGAGGGACCGCAAAGTACGCACGCTGGAGATGGGTAAAGAAAAATATGTGCAGGAGGTGCTCCGTCGCTACAACATAGAGGAGTGAAACCCCATCGGCACACCTATGACAACGACATGTGAGCTGAGCTCGAGCATGGGCCCGAGCACGGAGGACGAGAAGGCGGAGATGGCTGGAGTACCGTACCAGTCCGCAGTTGGCAGCATAATGTATGCCATGGTGGCGACGCGGCCTGACCTTGCCTTTGCTGAAGGACAAGTGAGCCGCTATGTTGCTGATCCGGGGCTGCTACATTGGCAAGCGGTGAAGAGAATCCTCCGCTACTTGAAGGCAACGACACATTCGCGACTTGTGTTTGGAGGGGGAGTCCGGACTGACTCTCTCGAGTTGGTTGGCTACTCTGATGCTGATTGGGCAGGTGACGTTGATGACCGTAAGTCAACATGAGGCTATGTTTTTGTGCTTGGTGGTGCATCGGTGTCTTGGGCAAGCCGGAAGCAGGACAGTGTGGCTCTATCCAGCACTGAGGCGGAGTATATTGCGCTCGCGGAAGCCGCAAAGGAGGCACTATGGCTGCGGCGATTACTCAAGGAGATTGGGATGCCGCAAAAGAATCCAACGGCACTCAATTTTGACAACATGAGTGCCATCAGCCTGACCAAAAACCATGTGCTACACCGGAGGACCAAGCACATAGAGATCCGGCATCACTTTGCAGGAGACCTCATTGCAAAGGGTGATGTGGTGCTTGTGCACTGCGGCACAAAGCACATGCTTGCTGATGCCATGACGAAGGCGCAACCCAAGGACAGGCATGATGCTACTTATATGGAGCTTTGGCTTTCCCAAGCCTCTTGAGTTGCAGGCTGAGCATGGAAAACTGCCATGGGTGACGCGAAAGGGGGAGATTGTTGGAGTGATGCTCCTCACCATGGCGGGAGTGACTCCAAAAAGGAACACCAAAAAGACAAGCCTTTGTGGCTTAGTAGTTAATGGTGTCCACCTCTCGAGGCAGGGGCCCGGGTTCAAGTCCCACAAGATGAAATTCTGCCCTGCCTCAAGGGAGGTGGAAAATAGATGCCAGGAAGCTAGCTCAACCTCTAGAGTTCCTCTTTAAGTTTCTAGAAGGCCAGGTGAGGGTCCAGGAAGGTGGCACACCTTCTAGAAGGGGTGACTTGTCCTACAAGGCATCTAGAGGTGTCTTGGTCTTCTGGAAACCTTTCCTCCTACAAGAAGCAAGCTGAGGAATCTAGGAAGGGGCAGAAGCTTCTAGAGGAGGGAAGGGATGCCTTCCTAGGTGGAAAAAGGACAGCCTACCAATAGACACTCTAGAAGCCGTAGAATCGGCTAGGAGACTTCAAATTTGGCATGCTTTGGTGTTCTGGAAAGCTTAGATTAGTGGCTATAAAATGCCACTGCTTGTGAGCCTTGATCAAGTGTACATTCCCAGTCAATTAAGGCCAAAACTATTGCCTCAATCTCTGATCAGTTTTCTGCCATCCTTGGAACTAGTTGCCTCCACAGTTTCAGTCTCTCCAAAAAGAGTTGGTGGTGTGAACCAGCCACTTCTAGGGACCCTCCAGGGTGCACACTCACCCTCAGGCCAACAGGGTGTATGGGTTACGTGTAGAGATCTGCACTTGTGCATGTTGTTTTGAGTGATGTGTGCACAAGGTGAGAGGAAGGTAGGAGTAAAGACATTGGTGCATGAATTTATAATTCATAATTGCATATGGAAGTGTAAAAAGGTGGAAGTGTAGGGTTGTTGATGGTGTGAACTAGTTTACATGTCAAAACGTTTTCAAATAATGTTTATAGTTAGTAATTGCCCTTTTCTTTTAACATATATCTTAAAAACCTTCCTTGTGATAGAATAATCTAACAAAACTAGCAAAACATGTCTTTTTCACTTTCCTCTAAATTTAACCTGCATGAAAGTAAATCAGGCACATTATGATTCATAACACATTATTGGTTAGTTATGTTCTTCTGCTTTCGTCCTATATTTTTACTGTATGTTTGTACACGCCAGAAGGCATTATGGCACACCTTCTAATCCCGCTGCAGGTTTTTTCCTCTACCGCAACTTGATTTGCAGTCAAGAAATTGTAGAAAAACACGCAAATGCCATGTTGCCGTTGGTCTTCATTGTGCGCACAACCATTTTGCGCACAACAAAGAACAGCAACTTGTAGCTATCTCGTTGTCCTTTCATGGATTCTACAACACAGGTTGCAGTCTTGTCTCATCCTGGTCACAAACGGGACCTCTTTGCATCACTAAAGCATGCGCTTATTAGCAACATCAAGCAAAGACACTGTTAGATCACCCAACTCAACGACAAACATAATTTAATGTGCACACATGTATCCTAATGAAAAAATCACATTGTTAAAGTTGACAGAAAATGAGAATATGTCAAACTTGACGTAATATTGTCTCGATGTAAACAATTCAGCCAAACGCATTTAAGGTGATTGGTTGCAAATGCAGCGTGGTGGACACCGGGGAAAAAATGGTTTATTCGGTCCCCAAGCCAAATGTTTCCACGAGAATAGCCGACCTACGGATCCGTGTAGTTGAGTGGATTCTTCTAACCTAGTCGTGCAATTTTAGAAATTGTGCAATGCCAAATGATTTCTAAGAATCACAGCTGCTGCTCGAGTGGCGGTGCATGCATCAACCTGCCGCTCAAGTATCAGTCTAGATGTCAAAATGTTTGGTACGTACGGCACAAGCAGTGGCACAATGAACTGGCAACAGCCCCTGGCCGCCGGCCCCCAGCCCCCGGCCAAAGTCAGTTGCCGATAAATCGTCGCCGGTTACTTTTGAAAGCTCCACTTCTGGCCGTCGGATGACAGATACTAAGCCAATCTTACGGCCTTCAATGAAAGGAGCATGCAAAATCACATCGTTCAGGTCACAAACTATTGTCGGGACTTGCCGACAGTCGTTTTACATTAAACGACGGTGCGATTATACTGCACAGACCTGTACACTTGTGAACAGATTTAGATTTCTCATGTGGAGCTCGGTGTCCACTTCCACGAACACTTGCCACGTACACTTCTCGCTGGAGGAGGGGGGGAGGGGGAGTGCCACTGGAATTTGAGACCCCCCCTCCCCCCCCCCCCCCCCCCCCCCCCGTCACCGCTAAAGTATCTAGTGTAAGTGCATGTGGAAGTGTAGTCTTTGTAGTGCACATCAAAGCAATATTTACACGAGTGCAAGAAGAGAACCTTTGTGGATCTGTCATGAATGTAGCATACTAGTGTACACTGAAGCCGAATACACCTGTGACCAGTCAAGCGTCGTCTCATACACACCCCACATGCACTTTGTGGTTGGGGGAGGGGGGGGGTGGGGAAGGGGGGGAGAGAGGGAATGAAAAAACAGACCTAAAGTTACAGGCATTCTTGGCAATTCCTGACATTCTTGTTCCAGAACATAAAAGTGTGAAGGTAAGATATGGGGAGCCCAGTCCGCTTAATCAAACCAAAACTAGGTACTTTGAGGAACATCAGCGACATTTATTTTTTTGAGAACACATGTTATGTTTAACAGACATACAGAAATTATGGGATTGTATTAGTTCAGTGATATGACTCTCTTCATTTCCATGTAAAAATTGAAAAACAGTTTGAAAGAACTCAAAGATATTGTTGATCAGGAATGAAAGAAGCTTTGCAAAGAAGTGTTGAAGATTTCTGTGCTTTGTGTAAAAATCTCTCATGTAAGTAAGTGAAACTTCTTGGAAATGAGAATCATGGTGATTCATCCTTGTGAGAAGTGTGAATGGAAACATTGAAGATCATGTGGGCTGGAAGCTACTTGCCACCTCCCATTTGTTTGAATAGACATGTAACAAAATTTCTTAGTGTTTTCCCATGTATGGTGAAGTTATGTGTGCACTCTTTAAGGGGTGTATGAATCAGGGGTGATTGGTTCTAAATGGAGTACGGTAAAGCAAGACACAGAACGGTATAGCAAGCCAGAGAACGGTGAAGCAAGCCAGGAAACGGTAGAGCAAGTGAGAAAATTGTGGATAAAGCCAGAGAACGGTGGAGCAAGCCAGAGAACAGTGGAGCAAGCCAGAGAACGGTGGAGCAAGCCAAAGGTGTGAAGCAAGCCACAGAAATGAGGAGCAAGCCAGAGAATGGTGGAGCAAGCCAGAGAAAGGTGCAGCGAGCCAGAGATTGGTGGAGCAAGCCAGAGAGAGGTGGAGCAAGCAAGAGAAAGGTGGAGCAAGCCAGAGAACGGTGGACCAAGCAAGAGAACAGTGGAGAAAGCAACAGAACGGTGGAGCAAGCGAGAGAACGGTGGAGTAAGCCATAGAAGGGTGGATCAAGCCAGCAAATGATAAAGCAAGCCAGAGAACGGTGAAGCAAGCCAAAGAACGGTCGAGCAAGCCAGAGATTGGTGGAGCAAGTCAGAGAACGGTGGGGCAAGTCAGAGAACAGTGGAGCAAGCCGGAGAACAGTGCAGCAAGCAAGAGAACGCTGGATTTAGCCATAGAATGGCTGAGCAAGCAAGAAAACAATGGAGCAAGCCAGAGAACGGTGGAGCAAGCCAGAGAAAGGTGAAGCAAGTGAGAGAAATGTGGAACAGGCCAGAGAACGGTGGAGCAAGTCAGAGAAAGGTATAGCAAGCCAGAGAACGGTGGATCAAGCAAAAGAACGGTGGAGCAAGCCAGAGAAAGGTGGAGCAAGCTAGAGAACGGTGGAGCAAGCCAGTGAATGGTAAAGGAAGTCAGAAAACGGTGGAGCAATCCAGACAACGGTGGAGCAAGCTAGAGAACGGTGGAGCAAGCCAGGGAGCTGTGGAGCAAGCCAGAGAACGGTGGAGCAAGCCAGAGAACGGTGGAGCAAGCCAGTGAATGGTGGAAGAAGCTAGAGAACGGTGGAGCAAGATAAATAAGAGTAGAGCAAGCCAGAGAAACGTGGAGCAATTAAGAGAATGGTGGAGCAAGCCAGAGAATGGTGGAGGAAGCCAGGGAACAGTGGAGCAAGCCAGACAAAGAAAGAACAAGCCAGAGAATGGTGGAGGAAGCCATAGAAGGGTGGAGCAAGCCAGAGAACGGTAGAGCAAGCCAGAGAATTGTGGAGTAAGCCAGAGAACAATGGAGCAAGCCAGAGAACGGTGGAGCAAATGAAAGAACGATGGAGCAATCCAGAGAACGGTGGAGCAAGCCAGAGAATGGTGGAGCAAGCAAGAGAAGAGTGGAGCAAGCCAGAGAAAGGTGGAGCAATCCAGAGAAAGGTAGAACAAGCCAGCGAACAGTGGAGCAAGTCAGAGAACGGTGGAGCAAGTCAACAAACGGGCGAGAAAGCAAGAGAACAGTGGAGCAGGCCAAAGAAAGGTGACGCAAGCCAAAAAAAGGAAGAACAAGCTAGAGAAAGTTGGAGCAAGCCGGAGAAAGGTGGAGCAAGCCAGAGAACGATGGAGCAATCCAAAGAATGGTGGAGCAAGGCAGCAAACGGTGGAGGGAGCTAGAGAACAGTGGAAAAAGCAAAAGAACGGTGGAGCAAGTCAGAGAACGGTGGAGCAAGCCAGAGAAAGGTGGAGCAAGCCAAAGAACTGTGGAGCAAGCTAGAGAACGGTGGAGCAAGCCAGAGAATGGTGGAGCAAGGCAGCGAACGTTGGAGCAAGCCAGAGAACGGCTGAGCAAGCCAGAGAAAGGTGGAGGAAGTCAGAGAACGGTAGAGCAAGCCAAAGAAAGGTGGAGCAAGCAAGAGAAAAGAGGAGCCAGCCCAAGAAAGATGGAGCAAGCCAGAGAAAGCTGGAGCAAGCCAGAGAGTGTGGAGTGATTGGATGAACGGTGGAGCATGCCAGATAATGGTGGAACAAGCCAGAGAACGGTCGAGCAAGCCAAAGAAAGGTGAAGCAAGCCAGAGAATGGTGGAGCAAGCCATAAAAAGGTGAAGCAAGCAAGATAACAGTGGAGCAAACGAGAGAAAGGTGGAGAAAGCCAGAGAAAGATGGAGCAAGGCAGAGAACGGTGGAGCAAGCCACAGAACGGTGGAGCAAGCCAGAGGAAGGTGGAAAAAGCCAGAGAATGGTGGAGCAAGCTTGAGAACGGTGGAGAAAGCCAGAGACCGGTGGGGCAAGCCAGAGAAAGGTTGACCAAGCCAGAGAACGGTGGAGCAAGCCAGAGAAAGGTGGAGCAAGCCAGAGGAAGTTGGAGTAAGCACAGAAAGGTGGAGCAAACTAGACAAAAGTGGAGCAAGCCGGAGAAAGTTGGAGCAAGTTAGTAAAACTTGGAGCAAGCCAGAGAACGGTTGAGTAAGTCAAAGAAAGGTGGAGCAAGCCAGAGAAAGGTGGAGCAAGGCACAGAAAGGCGGAGCAAGCCAGAGAACTATGGAGCAAGGCAGTGAAAGGTGGAGCAAGCCAAAAAAAGGTGCAGCAAGACAGAGAAAGGTGGAGCAAGCCAGAGAACGGTACAGCAAGCAAGAGAATGGTGGATCAAGCTAGAGAATGGCTGATGAAGCAAGAAAATGATGGAGCAAGCCAGAGAATGGTAGAGCAAGCCAGAGAAGGATGAAGCAAGCCAGAGAAAGGTGGAGGAAGTCAGAGAATGGTGGAGGAAGTCAGGAAAAGGTGTAGCAATCGAGAGAACGGTTGAGCAAGCCAAAGAATAGTGAAACAAGCCAGAGAATGGTGGAGCAAGTGAGAGAATGGTGGAGCAAGCCACAAAAAGGTGGAGCAAGCCAGAGAGAGGTGAACAAAGCCAGAGAAAGGTGGAGCAAGCCAGAGAATGGTGGAGCAAGTGAGAGAATGGTGGAGCAAGCCACAAAAAGGTGGAGCAAGCCAGAGAGAGGTGAACAAAGCCAGAGAAAGGTGGAGCAAGCCAGAGAAAGGTGGAGCAAGCCACGGAATAGTGTAGCAAGCCAAAGAAAGGTGGAACAAGCAAGATGAAGGTGGAGCAAGACAGAGAAAGGTGGAGCAAGCCACAGAATGGTGGAGCAAGCCAGGGAAAGGTGGAGCAAGCTGGAGAATGGTGGAGGAAGCCAGACAACGGTGGAGGAACCCACAAAAAGGTGGAGCAAGCCAGAGAATGGCAGAGCAAGCCAGAGAATGGTGAAGCAAGCTAGAGAACGGTGGAGCAACCCAGAGAACAATGGAGCAAGCCAGAGAAGGGTGGAGGAAGCCAGAGAAAGATGGAGCATGCCAACTAACAATGGAGCAAACCTGACAACTGTGGAGCATGCCAGACAAAGATGTAGCAAGCAAGAGAAAGATGGAGCAAGCCAGAGAGAGGTGAAGCAAGCCAGAGAATGGTGGAGTAAGTGAGAGAAAGGTGGAGCAAGCCAGAGAAAGGAGGAACAAACCAGAAAACGGTGGAGCAAGCCACAAAAAGGTGGACCAAGCCAGACAACGGTGGAGCAAGCTAGAGAACGGTGGAGCCATCCAGAAAATGGTGGAGCAAGCCAGAGAACGGCGGAGCAAGCCAAAGAACGGTGGAGTCAGCCAGAGAAAGGTGGAGTAAGCCAGAAAAAGGAAGAGCAAGCTACAGAAAGGTGGAGCAAGCCAGAGAAAGGTGCAGCAAGTGAGAGAACAATGGAGCAAGCTAGAGAGTGGTGGAGCAAGGCAACAAACGGTGGAGCGAGCCAGAGAACAATGGAGAAAGCAAGAGAACGGTGGAGCAAGTCAGAGAACGTTGGAGCAAGCCAGATAAAGGTGGAGCAAGCCAAAGAACGGTGAAGCAAGCCAGAGAACGATGGAGCAAGCCAGAGAATGGTGGAGCATGGATGCGAATGGTGGAGCAAGCCAGAGAACGGCCAAGCAAGCCAGAGAAAGGTGGAGGAAGTCAGAGAACGGTAGAGCAAGCCAGAGGAAGGTGGAGCAAGCAAGAGAAAAGAGGAGCCAGCCCGAGAAAGATGGAGCAAGCCAGAGAAAATTGGAGCAAGCCAGAGAGTGTGGAGCGATTGGAAGAATGGTAGAGCACGCCAGGTAATGGAGGAGCAAGCCAGAGGACGGTCGAGCAAGCTAAAGAAATGTGGAGCAAGCCAGAGAATGGTGAAGCAAGCCATAGAAAGGTGGAGCAAGCAAGAGAACAGTGGAGCAAGTGAGAGGAAGGTGGAGCAAGCTAGAGAAAGATGGAGCAAGCTAGCGAACGGTGGAGCAAGCCAGAGGAAGGTGGAAAAAGCCAGAGAATGGTGGAGCAAGCCAGAGAACGGTGGAGAAAGCCAGAGACTGGTGGAGTAAGCCAGAGAAAGGTTGACCAAGCCTGAGAACGGTGGAGCAAGCCAGAGAAAGGTGGAGCAAGCCAGAGGTAGTTGGAGTAAGCAGAGAAAGGGGAGGCAATCTAGACAAAACTGGAGCAAGCGGAAGAAAGGTGGAGCAAGTGAGTGAAACTTGGAGCAAGCCAGAGAACGGTGGAGCAAGCCAAAGAAAGGTGGGGCAAGCCAGAGAAAGGTGAAGCAAGCCACAGAAAGGTGGAGCAAGCCAGAGAAATATGGAGCAAGGCAGTGAAAGGTGGAGGAAGCCATTGAAAGGTGGTGCAAGACAGAGAAAGGTGGAGCAAGCCAGAGAACGGTACAGCAAGCAAGAGAATGGTGGATCAAGCCAGAGAATGGTTGAGCAAGTAAGAAACAATGGAGCAAGCCAGAGAATGGTGCAGCAAGCTAGAGAAGGGTGAAGCAAGCCAGAGAAAGGTGGAGGAAGTCAGAGAACGGTGGAGGAAGTCAGGAAAAGGTGTAGCAATCAAAAGAACGGTGGAGCAAGCCAAAGAACGGTGAAGGAAGCCAGAGAACTGTGGGGCACGTGAGAGAACGGTGGAGCAAGCCACAAAAAGGTGGAGCAAGCCAGAGAGAGGTGGAGCAAGCCAGAGGAAGGTGGAGCAAGCCAGAGAAAGGTGGAGCAAGCCACAGAACATTGTAGCAAGCCAATGAAAGGTGGAACATGCAAGACAAAGGTGCGGCAAGACAGAGAAAGGTTGAGCAAGGCACAGAATTGTGGAGCAAGGCAGAGAAAGGTGGAGCAAGCCGGAGAATGGTGGAGCAAGCCAGAGAACGGTGGTGCAAGCTAGAGAAAGGTGGAGCACGCCAGAGAACGGTGGAGCAAGCCAGAGAACGGTGGAGCAAGCAAAAGAACGTTGGAGCAAGCTAGAGGACAATGGAGTAAGCCAGAGAACAGTGGAGCAAGCAAGAGAACAGTGGTACAAGCCAGAGAAAGGTGTAGCAAGCCAGAGAATGGTAGAGCAATCCAGAGGACGGTTGAGGAAGCCACAGAAAGGTGGAGCAATCCAGAGAATGGCGGAGCAAGCCAGAGAACGCTGGAGCAAGCCAGAGAATGGTGGAGCAAGCCAGAGAACAGTGGAGCAAGCCAGAGTAGGGTGGAGGAAGCCAGAGAAAGATGGAGCAAGCCAACGAACGATGGAGCAAACCTGACAAAAGTGGAGCAAGCCAGAGGAAGGTGTAGCAAGCAAGAGGAAGGTGGAGCAATCCAGATAAAGGTGAAGCAAGCCAGAGAATGGTGGAGCATGCAAGAGAAAGGTGGAGCAAGCTAGAGAACGGAGGAACAAGCCAAAAAACAGTGGAGCAAGCCAGAGAAAGGTGGAGCAAGCCAGAGAATTCTGGAGCAAGCTAGAGAACGGTGGAGCAAGCCAGAATACGGTGGAGCAAGCCAGAGAACGGCAAAGCAAGCCAAAGAACGGTGGAGTAAGCCAGAGAAAGGTGGAGCAAGCAAGAGAAAGGTGGAGCGAGCCAGAGAATGGTGGATCAATCCAGGTAAAGGTGAAGCAAGCCAGAGAATGGTATTCGCAAGCCAGAGAATGGTGGAGGAAGCCAGAGAACGGTGGAGCAAGTCAGACAAAGGTGGATTAGGCTAGAGAACGGTGGAGCATGCCAGAGAAAAGTGGAGTAATGCAGAGAACGGTGGAGCAGGCCAAAGAAAGGTGAAGAAAGCCAGAGAAAGGAAGAGCAAGCCAGAGAAAGGTGGAGCAAGCCAGAGAAAGGTGGAGCAAGCCAAAGAACGAAGGAGCAAGCAAGAGAACTTTGGAGCAAGCCAGAGAACAGTGGAGCAAGCCAGAGAAAGGTGGAACAATGTAGAGAAAGGTGGAACAAGTAAAAGAACGGTGGAGCAAGCCGGAGAATGGTGGAGCAAGCCAGACAATGGTAAAGCAGGCCAGAGATAGGTGGAGCAAGCCAGAGAACGGTGGTGCAAGCCAGAGAAAGGTGGAGCTAGCCAGAGAATGGTAGAATAATCCAGAGAAAGGTGGAGCAAGCCACAGAAAAGAGGAGCAAGCCTGAGAAAGATGGAGCAAGCCAGAGAAAGGTGGAGCAAGCCAGAGAACGGTGAAGCAATTCAGAGAACGGCAGAGCAAACCAGAGAACAGTGGAGCAAGCCAGAGAACGGTGGAGCAAGCCATAGAAAGGTGGAGCAAGGTAGATAACAGTGGACCAAGCTAGAGAAAGGTGGAGCAAGCCAATGAATGATGGAGCAAGCAAGAGAACGGTGGAGCAAGCCAGGGGAAGGTGGAGCAAGTCAGAGAACAGTGGAGAAAGCCAGAGACCGGTGGAGCAAGCCAGAGAATGGTCAAGCACGCAAGAGGAAGATGGAGCAAACCACAGATCGTTGGAGCAATCCAGAGACACATGGAGCAAACCAGAGAACGGTGGAGCAAGCCACAGAACTGTGGAGAAAGCAGAGAAAGGTGGAGGAATCCAGACAAAGGTTGAGCAAGCGGGAGAAAGGTGGAGCAAGCCCGTGAAAGGTAGAGCAAGCCAGTAAAGGGTAGAGCAAGCCAGAGAACGGTGGAGCAAGCCAAAGAAAGGTGGAGCAAGCCAGAGAAAGGTGGAGCAAATCAGAGAAATGTGGAGCAAGCCAGATAAAGGTGGAGCAAATCAGAGAAAGGTGGAGCAAGCCAGAGAAACATGGAGAAAGCTAGTGAAAGGTGGAGTAAGCCATAGAAAGGTGGAGCAAGCCAGAGAAAGGTGGAGCAAGACAGAGAACTCTGGAGGAAGCTAGAGAAAGGTAGAGCAAGACAGAGAAACGTGGAGCAAGCCCAAAAAGGTGGAGAAACCGAGAGAAAAGTGGATCAGGCTAAAGAAAGGTGCTGCAAGCCATAGAAAGGTGGAGCAAGCCAGAGAACTGTAGGGCAAGCCAGAGAAAGGTGGAGCAAGCCAGGGAACAGTGGAGCAAGCCAAAGAACCGTGCAACAAGCTAGAGAACGGTGGAGAAATCCAGGGAATAGTGGAGCAAGGCAGAGAAAGATGGAGCAAGCCCGAGAACAATAGAGCAAGTCAAGAACGGTGGAGCAAGCCAGAGAAAGGTGGAGCAAGCTAGAGAAAGGTAGAGCAAGCCACTGAAAGGTGGAACAAGCGAGAGAATGTGGGAGCAATCCAGAGAAAAGTGGAGGAAGCCAAAGAACGGTGGAGCAAGCCAGTGAACGGTGGACCAAGCTAGAGAATGGTAGAGCAAGCTAGAGAATGGTGGAGGACGCCAGATAAAGATGGAGCAAGCCAAAGAACGGTGGAGCAAGCCTGAGAACTGTAGAGCAAGCCAGAGAAAGGTGCAGCAAGCTTGAGAACGGTGGAGCAAGCAAGAGAACAGTGGAGCAAGCTAGAGAACGGTGGAGCAAGCCAGAGAACAATGGAGCAAGCCAAAGAACGGTTGAGCAAGTCAAAGAACGGTGGAGTAAGCCAGAGAAAGGTGGTGCAAGCAAGATAACGGTGGAGCAAGCCATCAAACGGTGGAGCAAGCCAGATAACGGTTGAGCAAGCGAGAGAACGGTGGAGGAAGCAAGTGAATGGTAAAGGAAGTCAGAAAATGGTGGACCAAGCCAGACAAAGGTGGAGCAAGCTAGAGAACGGTGGAGGAAGCCAGAGAAAGGCGGAGCAAACCAGACAGCTGTGGAGCAAGCCAGAGAACAGTGGAGCAAGCCAGAGAACGGCGGAGAAAGCCAGTGAATGGTGGAAGACGCTAGAGAGCGGTGGAACAAGCCAGACAAAGGTGGAGCAAGCCAGAGAAACGTGGAGCAATTCAGAGAATTGTGGAGCAAGCCAGAGAATGTTGGAGGAAGCCAGGGAACAGTGAAGCAAGCCAGACAAAGGTAGAGTAAGCCAGAGAATGGTGGAGGAAGCCATAGAACAGTGGAGCAAGCCAGAGAACGGTAGTGCAAGCCAGAGAATTGTGGAGTATGCCAGGGAACAGTGGAGTAAGCCTGAGAACAGTGGAGCAAGCTTAAGAATGATGGAGCAATGCAGAGAATGGTGGAGCAAGCCAGAGAACGGTGGAGCAAGGAAGAGAACAGTGGAGAAAGCGAGAGAAAGGTGGAGCAATCCAGAGACAGGTAGAACAAGCCAGAGAACGGTGAAGCAAGTCAGAGAACGGTGGAGCAGGCCAAAGAAAGGTGACGCAAGCCAGAAGAAGGAAGAGCAAGCGGGAGAAAGGTGGAGCAAGCCGGAGAAAGGTGGAGCAAGCCAGAGAACGATGGAGCAAGCCAGTACAAGATGGAGCAAGCCAGAGGAAGTTGAAGTAAGCAAAGAAAGGTGGAGCAATCTAGACAAAAGTGGAGCAAGCCGGAGAAAGGTGGAGCAAGTCAGTAAAACTTGAAGCAAGCCAGAGAAAGCTGGAGCAAACCAAAGGAAGGTGGAGCAAGCCAGAGAAGGGTGGAGAAAGCCACTGAAAGGTGGAGGAAGTCAGAGAAATATGGAGCAAGGCACTGAAAGGTGGAGCAAGCCATAGAAAGGTGGAGCAAGCCAGAGAAAGGTGGAGCAAGGCAGAGAACGGTACAGCAAGCAAGAGAACGGTGGATGAAGCCAGAGAATGGCTGAGCAAGCAAGAATACAATGGAGCAAGCCAGAGAAGGGTGAAGCAAGCCAGAGAAGGGTGAAGCAAGCCAGAGGAAAGTGGAGGAAGTCAGAGAACGCTGGAAAAATGAGAAAAGGTAAAGGTGTAGCAATCGAGAGAACGGTGGAGCAAGCCAAAGAACGGTGAAGCAAGCCAGAGATTGGTGGAGCAAGTGAGAGAACGGTGGAGCAAGCCACAAAAAGGTGGAGTAAGCCAGAGAGAGGTGGAGCAAGCCGGAGGAATGTGGAGCAGGCCAGAGAAAGGTGGAGCAAGCCACAGAGCAGTGGAGCAAGCCAAGGAAAGGTGAAACAAGCAAGACGAAGGTGGAGCAAGACAGAGAAAGGTGGAGCAAGCCACAGAATGGTGGAGCAAGCTAGAGAAAGGTGGAGCAAGCCGGAGAACAGTGGAGCAAGCCAGAGAATGGTGGAACAAGCTAGAGAAAGGTGGAGCATGCCAGAGAATGGTGGAGCAAGCCAGAGAACGGTGGACCAAGCAAAAGAATGGTGGAGGAAGCGAGAAAACAATGGAGTAAGCCAGAGAACAGTCGAGCAAGCAAGAGAACAGTGGTGCAAGCCAGAGAAAGGTGGAGCAAGCCAGAGAATGGTAGAGCAAGCCAGGGAACGGTGGGGGAAGCCAGAGAAAGGTGGAGCAAGCCAGAGAATGGTGGAGCAAGCCAGAGAACGGTGGAGCAAGCAAGAGAACGGCTTGAGAAGCCAGAGAATGCTGGAGCAAGCCAGAGAACGATTTTGCAAGCGAGAGAAAGGTGGAGCAAGCTAGAGAACGGTGGAGCAAGCCAGAGAATGGTAGAACAAGCTAGAGAACTATGGAGCAAGTCAGAGAACAGTAGAGCAAGCCAGGGAACAATGAAGCAAGCCAGAAAATGGTGAAGCAATGTAGAGAACAGTGGAGCAAGTCAGATAATGGTGGAGCAAGCTAGAGAACAGTTGAGCAATCCAAAGAATGGTGGGGCAAGGCAAAGAACGGCGAAGCATTTCCGAGAACAGTGGAGCAGTCCGGAAAACGGTGCAGCACGTATGAGAACAGTGGAGCAAGCCGGAGAATGGTGGAGCAAGCCATAGAACGGTGGAGCAAGACAGAGAACGGTGGGGCATGACAGAGAACGGTGGAGTAAGCTAGAGAATGGTGGAGCAAGCCATAGAGCATTGGAGCAAGCCAAAGGACGGTGGAGCAAGCCAGAGAATGGTAGGGCAACCCTGAGAATGGTGGAGGAAGCCAGAGAATGGTAAGGCAAGCCAGGTAACGGTGGAGCAATTCAGAGAATGGTGAAGCAAGCTAGAGAATGGTGGAGCAAGCCTAAGAAGGATGGTTCAAGCCTGAGAAAGATGCAGCAAGCCAAAGAACAGTAGAGCAAGCCAGAGAACGGTGGAGCATGCTCTAGAACGATGGAGGAAGTCATAGAATGGTGGAGCAAGACAGCAAACAGTGGGGCAAGCCATAGAATGGTGGAGCAACCCATAGAACAGCGGAGCAAGCCAGAGAATGGTGGAGCAAGCCAGAGAACAGTAGAGCAAAACTGCAAAAGGTAGAGCAAGCCAGAGAACAGTGGAGTAAGCCAAAGAATGGTGGAGCAGGCACACAATTGTGCTGCAAGTCTGAGAACGTTGGAGCAAGCCAGAGAACAGTAGAGCAAGCCAAAGAATGGTGGAGCAAGCCAGAGGATGGGAGAGCAAGCCAAAGAATGGTGGAGCAAGCCAGAGAAACATGAGGCAAGCCAGAGAAATGTCAAGTCAGCAAGAGAAAGGTGGAGCAAGCCAGAGAAAGGTGGAGCAAGCCAGAGAAAGGTGGAGCAAGCAAGTGAAAGATGAAGCAAGCTAGAGAGAGGTGGTGCAAGCCAGGGAAAGGTGAAGCAAGCAAAGGAAAGGTGGAGCAAGCAAGATAAACGTGAAGCAAGCCAGAGAAAGGTGGAGCAAGCCAAAGAACGGTGGAGCAACTCAGAGAAAGGTGTAGTAAACCAGTCAAAGGTGGAGAAAGCCAGAGTACGGTGGAGCAAGCCAGAGAAAGGTGGAGCAAGCCAAAGAACAGTGGAGGAAGCCAGAGAATGGTGGAGCAAGCAAGAAAAACAATGGAGCAAGCCAGAGAACGGTGGAGCAAGCAAAAACAACAATGGAGCAAGCCACAAAACAGTGTAGCAAGCTAGAGAACAGTGGAGTAAGCCATTGAAAGGTTGAGCAAGCTAGAGAACGGTAGAGCAAGCTAGAGAATGGTGAAGGAAGCTAGAGAAAGGTGGAGCAAGCCAGGGAACGGTGGAGCAAACCAGAGAAAGGTGGAGCAAGCCAAAGAAAGGTGGAGCCGTATTACTGAGTTTCAGACGTCGAGCTTGGTTTTTGGCCAAGTCCCTCAGTAACAACCTGCACTACTGGATCCGGTGGATGATCCGCCGGATCAGGTGGATCATCCACCAAACGCCTCGACAGGCCTATCGGAGCAATTTTCCCAGATGGTAAAATTTTTACTCGATCCGGTCCATTATCGACCGGATTTTGAGTCGCAGATGGATCCCAGAGCCGCCGCGCACACCCAAACTTTGGAAGGCAATATCTCCCTTGATACTTGTCCGATTCCGGAAAAACAACTTCCACCGGATTTAGCAACTCGTCAAATTTCAGGGACAATCCTCCATTTCAGGATCCGAGCAATCTTTGAGTCTCCAGATCCGCCAGAGCGGCGTTTCCAATTTCTGGCGGCACGTCGGCGCCTCCCGGCGCCGCACTTGGGCATGCGGAGGGGCAATTTTTTTTTAACATTCTCCCCCTTGCACCTGCCAAGTCTGCTGCTCCTGCTTGCTCTCACTCATCTTCCGCTGCACCCTCCAGCCCATCATAGCTGGTCATCCCAAGTCCGGCCACGCTCATCGCGTGCCGGTCCGCGGGTTGCGCCTTGGTAAAGCAATCCGCAAGCATGTTGTGCGTGCTGCAGTGCTGCAGCATCACCTGTCCTTCTCGACCATGTCCCGTGCGTAGTGATAATGCACGTCAATGTGCTTTGTCCTCCTGTGCTGTGTCGGGTTGTTGGTCAGCGAGATGGAGCCGGTGTTGTCCTCTTGCACCACTGTAGGCTCCAGCTGCGGCACACCCAGCTCCCCGAGCAACCTGCGGAGCCACACCGCCTCCTTGACCGCCTCGGCCAGCGTGATGTACTCTGCTTCCACTGTGGAGGTGGCAACGCAGTCCCGCTTCCTGTTGCACCACGAGACCGCTGCACCAGCGAGGAAGAACATGTATCCGGATGTGGACTTCCGCTTGTCTACATCCCCAGCGTAGTCTGCATCCGTGTAGCAGACCAGACGCAAGGGGTCCGCCCGCCCCTTGCCGTCAAACCTCAGGCGCGTGTGTCGCGTCGCCTGCAGGTAGCAGAGGATGCGCTTGACCGCCTGCCAGTGTAGTGGCCCCTGATCGGCCAAGTACCTGCTCACTTGGCCCACCACGTAGGCCAGGTCCGGTCAAGTCGCCACCATGGCGTACATGAGGCTGCCCACCGCCCATTGGTAGGGCACCCCTGTCATATCCTCCCGCTCTTCTTTTGTTTGCAGTGCCATTGCCGCACTCAGTTCACAGGTCGTGGAGACAGGACTGCACACTGGTTTGCAGTCCTCCATGCCGTATCGTTTGAGCTCCTTGGCCACGTGTTTAGCCTGCTCTAGCTCAAGCGTGCGCGCCCTCTGGTTCCACGTAATGCTCACCTTGAGGTAGAACTCCAGCTCTCCCATGTCGGACATCTGGAACCTGCTGCTCAGCTACTCTTTCAACTGTTGTAGGCTCGGCAGGTCTGAGGAGCACAAGATCAGATCGTCCACGTAGAGTGCAACAATGTAATGAAGTTTTTTGCTACGCCGCACGTACACACTCTGATCCGCCTCAGAGCGCTTGAAGCGGAGTTGTATCATGTAGTGTCCATCTGTTGGTACCAGCATTGGGGCGATTGTTTTAGCCCGTACAAGGACTCCCGCAGCTTGTACACCTTGCCCTCCGGCGCCTCCTCTCCCTCCGGCACCTCCATGTAGATTTCCTTGTTGATGATGCCATTGAGGAAGGCCGTCTTTACGTCCATTTGGTAGAGCTCCATGTCCTTCGCGGCCGCCACTGCAACGATCGCCCGGATGCTTGTAAACTTGGCCACGGGGGCAAACGTCTCATCGTAGTGTTCGCCCTTACGCTGTGCATACCCCTTTGCCACGAGCCACACCTTGTACTTGTCAACCTCTCCTTCCTTCGTGAACTTGGTCTTGAAGACCCACTTGGAGCCGATGAACTTGGCGTCTTTTGGCCTGTCAACCAGCTGCCACGTGTCGTTTTCAGCAATGGACGCCAACTCCGACTTGATGGCGGCGTTCCACTGCTGCCCCTTGGGCCGCGCAAGAGACTCTTGCATGGTTGTCGGTTCCGTTGATGCAGCCAGCATGCACCGCGTCATGCCGATCCATCAACCGATACCTGCGTCAAAACGCTTCCCCGCTCTCCGCTGCCTCCTGCTCTGGCGCGACAGTCTTGGCGGTGTCTCGTCGCTCTACTGGGATCCTTTTGACTCAGCCCGCTCCGGTGAATCATCGACCGGACGGCTTCCCGAGGATTCTTCCCGCTCCGGTGAACCATCAACCGGACGGGTGGCATGTCCGGAGGATTTTTCTTTGACGCCCGACGTGAATTCCGCCGGAAGTGCGTGCTTCGGCACCCGCGGTGCCTCCTTCGACGGATCATTCCACTGGATCTCCAGCCCAGCTGCATCGTCGTCAGAGTCCTCCGCGTCGGCTGCTGCACCTGCTACACCGCCGCGCTCCGATGCCACATCATCAACCTCCGCGTCCGCCGGCTCCTCCTCGTAGTCAAGGAGCTGGAACCACTCTCCCTGTTTTGGAGTGTTCCCGACCCTCATGTCGTTGCTGCTACTGCTGAAGCTTTGCTGCTCATCGAACTCGACGTCACGACTGTGGATGATCTCTTGCGTGCGTGGGTCCCAAAGCCGGTACGCTTTTTGCGTACTCTTGTAGCCAAGGAACAAGCACAGCTTCGCCCGCGGTTCCAGCTTGCTGTCGCGTCGTTGCGTCACCTGCACCATCGCGTGCGCCTTGCACCTGAAAACCTTCAGGTGCACCACGTTTGGCTTGCGCCAGCTCCAAACCTCCTGCGGCATCTTCCAGCCGCCCTTACCCTTCACTATTGTTGTTGGGATGAGGTTGATGGTGTAGCTTGCTGTACGCACAGCCTCCGCCCAGAACCCTCGCATCAACCCCGCATCCACAAGCATGGTCCGCACCATGTTGAGCAGCGTCTGGTTTGCCCGCTATGCCACTCCGTTGGACTGTGGCGAGTACGGTGTAGTGGATTCCCACTTGATGCCTTGCTGCTTCATCCACCCACTGCAGCCCACGTACTCTCCGCCATTGTCGTTGTGTAGCGCTCTGACCTTCCGGCCAGTCTGCCTCTCCAGCGCTGCGACGTACTCCTTCAGCCGGTCTAGGACCTCGCCCTTCCGGTTCATGAAGTACACGTAGAGTTTCTGCTGCAGTCGTCAATGAAGGTGACAAAGTATCTCAAGCCGTTGTTTGATGGCGTTTTGAACGGTCCACACACATCGCTGTGCATGACCTCCAGCAGGTCCTTTGTGCGAGCTTCATTCTTGTTGAACGGCTTGCGCCGCGCCTTGAATGAAATGCAAAGCTCACACTTTTTGTGCATTGCTACATCTGCTGCCGCATCTGCACCGTCAATGACGAGGCTGCACACCATGTCACGCTTCGCCATCTCCTTAACGGCTGCGGGCATCGAATGCCCCAACTGTCGGTGCCAGAGCTCCAGATCAGCGCTTCCTCTGTTGGCCATGTTGACGACACGCTCCTGAGAATCTGCTGCATTGGATGCCGCGGGGACCACCTTGGTCTCCACAATGTAGAGACCGCCCTCGCGCTTTGCCTCCAGCACGACCTCACCGTCGCCGTCAATGCGTACCAGTGCGCCTTTCCTATGGAAGAGCATCTCATACCCCTTGTCTGTAAAGCGGCTGACCCTCAGATTGTCAGCCAGGCCGGGGACATGTTGCACATCACGGATTGTGCACAGCTCCTTCCTACCGCCCATCACGACTTCTACCTCCACGTCGCCTTGGCCGGCCGCCGGCTCGACTTTGTCGTTCGTGACCACCATTGACTTGGAGGACTTCTCGTAGGTGACGAACCCCATCTTCTTAACTTGGGTGTGCTCCTCGGCCCCGGAATCCAGGCACCGCCTGTTGGCCTTCTTGAGGAAGTGGTTCTTGTCGCCGTTGAGGAGTGACCTGCCCTTGCTGTTTTTGCCGCCGGTCTTCGTCTCCTCCGGGCACTCACGGGCCCAACGGCCCTCATTGTCGTAATTGCGACACGCACCTTTCTTGGCGCCCTTCTTGCCGCCGCCCTTTTTGCCACTTCCTCTGCCCCCGCTTCCGCCACCCCGCGTTTTGGTGACAAGGGCCAACGAGGAAGACGAGGACTCCCCGCAGCTCCGTCGTTGCGCCTCGTTGCGGATATACTCTACGACCGTGCCATAGGTGAGCTTGTCCTCTGACCATCCTCCAATGACAGTGATGAGTGGGCCCCAACTATCAGGTAGGTCCATGAGGAGAGCCATTGCCTGTTGGTGCATGTCGGTCTTCCACCCCACGTCATTGCATTGTGAGGTGAGTGACTCGATCTGCTGCATGGCGGAGATGACATCATCTCCCTCCTCGATTCTCATCGTAAGGAGTCGCTTCATTACAAAGATTTTGTTCGCGAGTGACTTGGATTGGTGGATGGTACAGAGCTTTTGCTAAGCTTCAGCTGCTAGCTTGCAGCCTTGGAAGTAGTACCACTGCGACTTTGCTGTCTCGGACACCAGGAGCATGAGCGCCTCCGTGTTCTTCTTTTCAAAGGCCTGCCTCTCCACATCCGTAGCAGTCGCCTTTGTAAGTACCTCCTTTCCCAACATGACATCCAGCAGCCCCTTATGCGAGAGGTGCAGTTCGAACAGCCACCTCCATAACCCAAAACCCGGGCCGCCCGCATACTTCTGAATGGGCTGCGTCTTCTTCTGCGCCATGTGCGCAGCTGTTGCTCCGATGAGTTCTGAGAACTTCACGGCGAAGTCCAAGATGACGATCCTGTGCGCTACGGAAGACGTGAACGTTTGAGGGTATGAGACCTGTGGACCCAGAACCCTTCGTCAGGATGGAATCCGCGTGGATGCAGTCCCGGCATTGATCTGATAGACTCTATTGGTTCACGTCTACTGTTTTGGACGAATCTGAGACTGAGCATGAACTTTCTGGTCGCCTCACGCTATGTGAGCAGGAATTTAGAGACAGTCAGTTTGCGAAGGGAATAACGTTGTTTTGCATCCATTTTTTAGCATGGATATCATATGAACATTTATAGGGCTAGTCATGAGCTTTCCAATGCACCAAAGCGCTTGCAATTTGGCAAATCGTAGCCCAAGTTATGCTTGCCGAAGCGCAGGTTTCGCCCACCACAGAAACGCCTAACGCCTCCATGGTGCGCACACGCTGTGGCACCTTCCTTCACGTGCAAAGCGCCTTTCCCAAGGCGCAGATCCTCTTTCACATGGTGTAGGGGTCTCCTGTACTGTTTTCACATACCCTACCCATTTTTGGGTCGAGTTTGGTGATGGGGTGTGAGGAGGTTCGAAACCTGTCCGCAGACCTGCAGTCAGAATTTTGACCAAGTCCCCGAGTAACGAGTTTCGGACGTCGAGCCAGGTTTTTGGCCAAGTCCCTCAGTAATAACCTGCACTACTGGATCAGGTGGATCATCCACCGGACGCCTCGGCAGGCCTATAGGAGCAATTTCTCCAGATGGTAGTTTTGTTACTCGATCCGGTCGGTTATCGACCGGATTTTGAGTCGCAACCGGCTCCCAGAGCCGCTGCGCACACCTTTACTTTGGAAGGACATATCTCCCTTGATACTTGTCCGATTCTGGCAAAACAACTTCCACCGGATTCAACAACTTGTCCACTTTCAGGGACAATCCTCCATTTTAGGATCCGAGCAGTATTTGAATCGCCAGATCTGCCGGAGCGGCTTTTCCACTTTCTGGCGGCTCGTCGGCGCCTCCCGGCGCCGCACTTGGGCATGCGAAGGGGCAATGTTTTTTCTTAACAAGATGGAGCAAGCCAGAGAGAGGTGGAGCAAGCCAGAGAAAGGTGGAGCAAGCCAGGGAAAGATGGAGCAAGCCAGAAAAAGGTGGGGCAAGCCAGAGAAAGGTGCAAAAAGCTTGGGAAAGGTGGAGCATGCCAGAGAAAGGTGGACCAATCTAGAGAAAGTTGGAGCAAGCCAGGGAATGGTGGAGCAAGCCAGAGAAAGGTGGAGCAATCCAGAGATAGGTGGAGCAAGTCTGAGAATGGTTGAGCAAGCCAGAGAACGGTGGAGGTAGCATGAGAATGGTGGAGCAAGCCAGATAAAGGTGGAGCAAGCCGGAGAAAGGTGGAGCAAGCCAGAGAAAGGTGGAGCACGCCAGGGAAAAGTGGAGAAATCCATTGAAAGATGGAGCAAGCCAGAGAACGGTGGAATAAGCCAGAGAAAGATGGAGCAAGCCAGAGGAAGTTGGAGCAAGCCGAAAAGGTAGCCAGAGAACGGTGGAGTAAACAAGAGAATGGTGGAGCAAGCTAGAGAAAGGTGAAGCATGTCAAAGGACGGCGGAGGAGTCCAGAGAACTGTAGAGCAAGCAAGAAAATGGTAGAGCATGCAAAAAAAACAATGGAGCAAGCCATTGAATAGTGGTGCAAGCAAGAGAACATTGGAGCAAGCCAGAGAAAGGTGGAGCAAGCCAGAGAACGGTAGAGCAAGTGAAAGAACAGTGAAAGATGCCAGAAAAAGATAGAGCAAGCCAGAGAAAGGTGGAGCGAGCTAGAGAACAATAGAGGATGCCAGAGAACGGTAAAGCAAGCTGGAGAATGGTGGAGCAAGTCAGAGAACGGTGGAACTTGTTGGAGAATGAAGGCGCAAGTCATAGAACAGTGGAGCAAGTCAGGGAATAGTGGAGAGAGCCAGAGAATAGTGGAGCAAGCCAGAGAACGTTGGAGCAAGCTACAGAACGGTGGAGCAAGCCAAAGAACAGTGAAGCAATGCAAAGAAAAGTGGAGCAAGCCAGAGAACGGTGATGCCAAAGAACGCTGGAGCTGTCAGAGAACAATGCAGCAAGTTTGAGAATGGTGGAGCAAGCCAGAGAACGGTGGAGCAAGCCAAAGAACGGTGGAGCAAGGCAGAGAACGGGGGAGCCAGCCAGAGAAAGGTGAGGAAAGCCAGATAAAGGTGAAGTAAACCAAACAAAGGTGGAGCAAGCTAGGGAAAGGTGAAGAAAGTCAGAGAAAGGTGGTGCAAGCCAGGGAGAGGTGAAGCAAGCCAGAGAAAGGTTGAGCAAACCAGAGACATATGGAGCCAGCTGGGGGAAGTTGGAGCAAGCGAGATAAAGGTGGAGCAAGCTAGAAAACAATGGAGCAAGCAAGAGAAAGGTGGAGCAAGCCAGAGAAAGGTGGAGGTAGCAGGAGAATGGATGAGCAGGCCAGAGAGAGATGGAGCAAGCCAAAGAACGATGGAGCAAGCCAGACAATGGGGGAGCAAGTCATGGAACGGTGGAGCAAGCCAGAGCAGGGTGGAGGAATCCAGAGAACGGGGGAGCAAGCAAGTGAATGGTGGAGCAAGCCAGAGACCAGTTGAACAAGCCAGAGAAAGGTGGCCCAAGCCAGAGAATGGTAAAGTAAGCCAGAGAAAGGTGGAGCAAGCAAGAGAACAATGGAGTAAGCAGAGATAGGTGGAGCAAGCCAGACAAAGGTGAAGCAAGCCAGGCAAAGGTGGAGGAAGCCAGAGAAAGGTGGAGCAAACCAGAGAGCGGTGGAGCAAGCTAGAAAATACTGGAGTAAGCAGAGTCAGGTGGAGCACGCTAGACAAAGGTGGAGCAAGCCAGAGAAAGGTGGAGCAAGCCAGTAAAAGGAGGAGCTAGCCAGAGAATGTTAAAGCAAGCCAAGGACAGGTGGAGCACACCAGAGAAAGGTGGAGCAAGCCAGAGAAAGGTGGAGCAAGACAGAGAAATATGGAGCAAGCTAGTGAAAGGTAGAGCAAGCCATAGAAAGGTGGAGCAAGCCAGAGAAAGGTGGAGGAAGAAATGGACCAATCAAGCAAGCCAAAGAAAGGTGGAGCAAGACAGAGAAAGTTGGAGCAATCCAGAGAACAGTGAAGCAAGATAAAGAAAGGTTAAGTAAGCCATAGAAAGGTGGAGCAAGCCAGAGAACGGTGGAGTAAGCAAGAGAAAGGTGGAGCAAGCTAGGGAACAGTGGAGCAAGCCAAAGAATTGTGGAGCAAGCAAGAGAACGGTGGAGAAAGCTAGAAAACAGTGGAGCAAGGCACAGAAAGATGGAGCAAGCCAGAGACCGGCGGATCAAGCCAGATAACGCTGAAGCAAGCCTGAGAATGGTGGAGCAGACCAGAGAATGGTGGAGCAAGCCAGAGAACGATGGTGCAAACCAGAGAAAGGTGGAGCAACCCAGAGAACGGTGGAGCAAGCCAGAGAATGGTAGAGCAAGGTAGACAACGATGGAGCAAGTCAGAGAACGGTGGAGCAAGCCAGGGAACAATGGAGCAACCCAGAGAATGGTGAAGCAAACCAGAGAACGGTGGAGCAAGTCAGAGAACGGTGGAGCAATCCAGAGAACAGCGGAGCAATCCAAGAAATGGTGGAGCAAGCCAGAGAACGGTAGAGCAAGCAAGAGAACTGTGGAGCAGTCCGGAAAATGGTGCAGGATGTATGAGAACAGTGTAGCATGCCAGAGAATGGTGGAGCTAGCCAGATAACGGTGGAGCACGCCAGAGAACAGGGGAGCAAGCCAGAGAACGGTGGAGCATCCGAGATAATGGTGAGGCAAGCCAGAGAAAGGTGAAGCAAGCCAGAGAAAGGTGGGGCAAGCCAGAGAAAGGTGGAGCAATCCAGAAAAAGGTGGAGCAAGCCAAAGAACGGTGGAGCAAGCCACGGAATGGTGGAGCAAGCCAGAAAATGCTAGAGCAAGCCAAGATAACAATGGCGCAAGCCACGAAATATTGTAGAAATCAAGAGAACAGTAGAGTAAGCCAGAGAAAGGTAGAGCAAGCTAGAGAACAGTAGAGCAAGCCAAAGAATGGTGAAAGAAGCCAGAGAAAGGTGGAGCAAGCCAGAGAAAGGTTGAGCGAGCCAGAGAACGGTGGAGCATGACAAAGAACGATGGAGCAAGCCAGAGAACGGTGGAGCAAGTGAGAGAACAGTGGAGCATGCCACTGAACACTGGAGCAAGCCAGAGAACTGTGGGTAAGCAAGAGAACAGTAGAGCAACGCAGAGAATGGTGGAGCAAGCCAGAGAACGGCTGGGAAAGCCAGGTAACGGTGGTGTAGGTCAGAGAATGAAGGAGCAAGCCAGAGAATGGTGGAGCAAGCCTAAGAACGATGGTGCAATCCAGAGAAAGGTGGAGCAAGCCAAAGAACGGTAGAGCAAGCCAAATTACGGTTGAGCATGGTAGAGAAGTATGGAGCAAGTCATAGAACGATGGAGAAAGACAGGGAACAGTGGAGCAAGCCAGAGAATGCTGGAGTAAGCCACAGAGTAGTGGAGCAAACCAGAGAACGGAAGAGGAAGGCAGAGAACAGTAGAGCAATAGAGCAAAAGATGGAGCAAGCTATAGAACGGTAAAGAAAGTCTGAGAACAGTGGAGCAAGCCAGAGAACGGTTGAGGAAGCCAAAAGAAGGTGGAGCAAGACAGAGAACAGGGGAGCAAGCCAGAGAATGGTGGAGCAAGCCAAAGAAAGGTGAGTCAAGCCAGAGAAAGGTCAAGTAAGCAAGACAAAGGTGGAGCAAACAAGAGAAAGGTGGAGCAAGCCAGAGAAAGGTGGAGCAAGCCGGAGAGAGGTGAAGCAAGCCAGAGGAAGGTGGAGAAAGCCAGGGAAAGGTGAAGCAATCCAAGGAAAGGTGAAGCAAGCTAGAGAAAGGTGAAGCCAGCCAAAGAAAGGTGGAGCATGCCAAGCAAAGGTAGAACAAGCCAGAGAAAGGTCCGGTAAGCCAGAGAACAGTGGAGCAAGCCAGAGAAAGGTGGAAAAAATAAAGGGCAAGGTGGAGCAAGCCAGAGAATGGTAGAGAAAGACAGGGATAGGTGGGGCAAGCCAGAGAATGGTGGAGCAAGCAAGAGAAAGGTGGAGCAAGCCAGGGAAAGGTAGAGCAAGCCTGAGAAAGATGGAGCAAGCCTGAGAAAGGTGGAGCAAGAAAGGGAAAGGTGAAGCAAGCTAGAGAAAGGTAAGGCAAGCTATAGAAAGGTAGAGCAAGCCAGAGAATGGTGGAGCAAGCTAGAGAAAGGTGGAGCAAGCCAGTGAAAGGTGGAGCAAGTCAGAGAACGGTTGAGCAAGTCAGAGTACGGTGGAGGTAGCAAGAGAACGGTGGAGCAAGCCAGAGAACTGTGGAGCAAACCAGAGAAAAGTGGAGCAAGCCACAGAAAGGTGGAGCAAGCCAGAGAAAGGTGGAGCAATCCAGAGAAAGGATGAGCAAGCCAGGAAACGGTGAAGAAAGCCAAAGAACGCCAGAGCAAGCCACAGAAAGCTGGAGCAAGCCAGAGAACGGTGGAGCAATTCAGAGAATGGTGGAGCAAGCCTGAGAATGACGGAGCAAGCCAGGAAACAAAGGAGCAAGCCAGAGAACAGTGGAGCAAGCAAGAGAACAGTGGAGCAAGCCAGAGCAAGTTGGAGCAAGCCAAAGAACGGCAAAGCAAGCCAGAGAACGGTGAAAGAAGCCAGACAAAGGCGAAGCAATCCATAGAAAGGTGGAGGAAGCCAGAGAACAGTAGAGCAAGCCAGAGTACGATGGAGCAAGCCACAAAACAGTTCAGCTAGCAAGAGAATGGTGGAGCAAGCCAGAAAACAGCAAACCAAGCTAGAGAATGGTGGAGCAAGTTAGAGAACGGTGAAGCAAGCCAGAAAACGGTGGAGAAAGCCAGAAAATGGTGTAGCAAGCCAGAGAACGGTAGAGCAAGGCAGAGAACGGTGGAGCAAGCCAGAGAACAGCGGGGCAAGCCAGGTTACAGTGGAGCAAGCCAGAGAATGGTGGAGCAAGCCAAAGAATTGTGGAGCAAGCCAGAGAATGGTGGAGCAAGCCAAAGAACGATGATGTAAGCCAGAGAATGGTGGAGCAAGCCAGAGAACGGTGGAGCAAGCCAAAGAATGGTAGAGCAAGCTAGAGAACAATGGAGCAAGTCAGAGAATGGTGGAGCAAGCTAGGGAACAATGGAGCAAGCTTGAGAACGGTGAGGTAAGCCAAAGAACGGGGGAGCAAGTCAGAGAACGGTGGAGCAAGCCAGAGAACAGTTGAGCAATCCAAAGAATGGTGGAGCAAGCCAGAGAATGGTGGAGCAAGCAAGAGAACAGTGGAGCAGGCCAGAGAACGGTGTAGTATGTCTGAGAATAGTGAAGGAAGCCAGAGAATGGTGGATCAAGCCAGAGAATGGTGGAGCAAGCCATAGAACAGGGGAGCAAGCCAGAAAATGGTGGAGCAAGCCAGAGAAAGGTGAGGCAAGCCAGAGAATGGTGAAAGAAGCCAGAGAAAGGTGGAGCAAGCCAGGGAAAGGTGGAGCAAGCCAGACAAAGGTGTAGCAAGCTAGGGAAAGATGATGGACGCCAGAGAAAGATGGAGCAAGCCAAGGAAAGGTCGAGCACGCCAGAGAATGGTGGAGCAAGCAAGAGAAAGGTGGAGCAAGCAAGGGAAAGGTGGACCAAGCGAGAGAAAGGTCGGGCAAGCCAGAGAACGGTGGATATAGCCACAGAAAGGTGGAGAAAGCCACAGAAAGGTGGAGCAAGCCAAAGAAAGGTGGAGCAAGCCAAGGAAAGCTGGAGCAAGCCAGAGAATGGTGGAGCAAGCTAGAGAAAGGTGGAACGAGCCATGGAAAGGTGGAGCAAGCCATAGAAATATGGAGCAAGCTAGAGAAAGGTGAAGCAAGCCAGGAAAAGGTTGAGCAAGTTAGAGAAAGGTGGAGCAAGCTAGAGAAAGCTGGAGCGAGCCAGAGAATTGTGAGCAAGGTAGAGAAAGGCGGAGGCAGCCAGAGAATTGTGGAGCAAACCAAAGAAAGGTGGAGCAAGCCAGAGAAAGGTGGAGCAAGCCAGGGAAAGGTGGAGCAATCTAGAGAAAGGTAGAGCAAGCCAAACTACGGTTGAGCATTCTAGAGAAGGATGGAGCACGTCATAGAACGGTGGAGAAAGACAGGGAACAGTGGAGCAAGCCAGAGAATGCTGGAGTAAGCCACAGAATAGTGGAGCAAGCCAGAGAACAGAAGAGGAAGCCAGAGAACAGTAGAGCAATACAGCAAAAGGTGGAGCAAGCCATAGAACGGTGAAGCAAGTCTGAGAACGGTGGATTAAGCCAGAGAACGGTGGAGAAAGCCAAAGAAAGGTGGAGCAAGAAAGAGAACAGGGGAGCAAGCCAGAGAATGGTGGAGCAAGCCAAAGAAAGGTGAGTCAAGCTAGAGAAAGGTCAAGTAAGCAAGACAAAGGTGGAGCAAGCCAGAGAAAGGTGGAGCAAGCTACAGAAAGGTGGAGCAAGCCAAATCACGGTTGAGCATTCTAGAGAAGGATGGAGCACGTCATAGAACGGTGGAGAAAGACAGGGAACAGTGGAGCAAGCCAGAGAATGCTGGAGTAAGCCACAGAGTAGTGGAGCAAACCAGAGAATGGAAGAGGAAGGCAGAGAACAGTAGAGCAATAGAGCAAAAGATGGAGCAAGCTATAGAACGGTAAAGAAAGTCTGAGAACAGTGGAGCAAGCCAGAGAACGGTTGAGGAAGCCAAAAAAAGGTGGAGCAAGACAGAGAACAGGGGAGCAAGCCAGAGAATGGTGGAGCAAGCCAAAGAAAGGTGAGTCAAGCCAGAGAAAGGTCAAGTAAGCAAGACAAAGGTGGAGCAAACAAGAGAAAGGTGGAGCAAGCCAAAGAAAGGTGAGTCAAGCCAGAGAAAGGTCAAGTAAGCAAGACAAAGGTGGAGCAAACAAGAGAAAGGTGGAGCAAGCCAGAGAAAGGTGGAGCAAGCCGGAGAAAGGTGAAGCAAGCCAGAGAAAGGTGGAGAAAGCCAGGGAAAGGTGAAGCAAGCAAAGGAAAGGTGAAGCAAGCTAGAGAAAGGTGGAGCAAGCCAAAGAAAGGTGGAGCATGCCAAGCAAAGGTAGAACAAGCCAGAGAAAGGTCCGGTAAGCCAGAGAACAGTGGAGCAAGCCAGAGAAAGGTGGACAAAAGAAAGGGAAAGGTGGAGCAAGCCAGAGAATGGTAGAGCAAGACAGGGATAGGTAAGGCAAGCCAGAGAATGGTGGAGCAAGCAAAAGAAAGGTGGAGCAAGCCAGGGAAAGGTGGAGCAAACCTGAGAAAGATGGAGCAAGCCTGAGAAAGGTAAAGCAAGAAAGGGAAAGGTGAAGCAAGCTAGAGAAAGGTAAGGCAAGCTAGAGAAAGGAAGAGCAAGCCAAAGAATGGTGGAGCAAGCTAGAGAAAGGTGGAGCAAGATAGTGAAAGGTCGATCAAGTCAGAGAACTGTTGAGCAAGTCAGAGAACGGTAGATGTAGCAAGAGAACGGTGGAGCAAGCCAGAGAACTGTGGAGCAAACGAGAGAAAAGTGGAGCAAGCCACACAAAGGTGGAGCAAGCCAGAGAAAGGTGGAGCAATCCAGAGAAAGGAAGAGCAAGCCAGGAAACGGTGGAGAAAGCCAAAGGACGCCAGTGCAAGCCACAGAAAGCTGGAGCAAGCCAGAGAACGGTGGAGCAATTCTGAGAATGGTGGAGCAAGCCACAGAATGATGGAGCAAGCCAGGAAACAAAGGAGTAAGCCAGAGAATAGTGGAGAAAGCAAGAGAACAGTGGAGCAAGCCAGAGCAAGTTGGAGCAAGCCAGAGAACGGTAAAGCAAGCCAGAGAACGGTGAAAGAAGCCAGACAAAGGCGAACCAATCCATAGAAAGGTGGAGCAAGCCAGAGAACAGTAGAGCAAGCCGGAGAACGATGGGGAAAGCCACAAAACAGTTCAGCAAGCCAGAGAATAGTGGAGCAAGCCAGAAAACAGCAAAAGCAAGCTAGAGAATGGTGGAGCAAGTTAGAGAACGGTAGAGCAAGCCAGAAAACGGTGGAGAAAGCCAGAAAATGGTGTAGCAAGCCAGAGAACGGTAGAGCAAGCCAGAGAACGATGGAGCAAGCGAGAGAAGAGCGGGCCAAGCCAGGTTACGGTGGAGCAAGCCAGAGAATGGTAGAGCAAGCCAAAGAATTGTGGAGCAAGCCAGAGAATGGTGGAGCAAGCCAAAGAACGATGGTGCAAGCCAGAGAATGGTGGAGCAAGCTAGAGAACGGTGGAGCAAGCCAGAGAACGGTAGAGCAAGCTAGAGAACAATGGAGCAAGTCAGAGAACTATGGAGCAAGCTAGGGAACAATGAAGCAAGCTTGAGAATGGTGAAGTAAGCCAAAGAACGGGAGAGCAAGTCAGAGAACGGTCGAGCAAGCCAGAGAACAGTGGAGCAATCCAAAGAATGGTGGAGCAAGCCAGAGAATGGTGGAGCAAGCAAGAGAACGGTGGAGCAGGCCAGAGAACGGTGTAGCATGTCTGAGAATAGTGAAGGAAGCCAGAGAATGGTGGATTAAGCCAGAGAATAGTGGAGCAAGCCATAAAACGGGGGAGCAAGCCAGAAAATGGTGGAGCAAGCCAGAGAAAGGTGAGGCAAGCCAGAGAAAGGTGAAGCAAGCCAGAGAAAGGTGGAGCAAGCCAGGGAAAGGTAGAGCAAGCCAGACAAAGGTGGAGCAAGCCAGGGAAGGATGAAGGAAGCCAGAGAAAGATGGAGCAAGACAAGGAAAGATGAAGCAAGTGTGAGAAAGTTGAAGCAAGCCTGAGAAAGGTCGAGCAAGCCAAGGAAAGGTCGAGCAAGCCAGAGAATGGTGGAGCAAGCCAGAGAAAGGTGGAGCAAGCTAGGGAAAGGTGAACCAAGCGAGAGAGAGGTGGGGCAAGCCAGAGAACGGTGGATAAAGCCACAGAAAGGTGGAGCAAGCCAGGGAAGGGTGGAGCAAGCCAAAGAAAGGTGGAGCAAGCCAAGGAAAGCTGGAGCAAGCGAGAGAATGGTGGAGCAAGCTAGAGAAAGGTGGAGCGAGCCATGGAAAGGTGGAGCAAGCCATAGAAATATGGAGCAAGCTAGAGAAAGGTGAAGCAAGCCAGGAAAAGGTTTAGCAAGTTAGAGAAAGGTGGAGCAAGCTAGAGAAAGCTGGAGCGAGCCAGAGAAGTGTAAGAAAGGTAGAGAAAGGCGGAGCCAACCAGAGAATTGTGGAGAAAACCAAAGAAAGGTGGAGCAAGCCAGAGAAAGGTGGAGCAAGCCAGTGAAAGGTGGAGCAATCCAGAGAAAGGTGGAGCAAGCTAGAGAATGGTGGAGCAAGCCAGAGGAAGGTGGAGCAAGCTAGATAAAGGAGGAGCAAGTCACAGAAAGGTGGAGCAAGCCACAGAAAGGTGAGCAAGCCAAGGAATGGTGGAGCAAGGCAGAGAACGGTGGTGCAAGCCAGAGAAAGGTGGAGCAAGCCAGAGAAGACTGGAGTAAGTGGAAGAACAATGGAGCAAGCCAGAAAACCATAAAGCAAGCCAGATAAGAGTGGAGCAAGAAAGAGAACAGTGGAGCAAGCCAGAGGAAGGTGGAGCAAGCCAGAGAATGGTAGAGCAAGCCAGAGAACCGTGAAAAGAGCCAAAGATAGGTGGAGCAAACCAGAGAAAGGTTCAGCAAGCCAGAGAATGGTGGAGCAAGCCAGAGAATGGTGGAGCAAGTCAGAGAACGGTGGAGCAAGCCAGAGAATAGTGGATCAAGCCAGTGTACGGGGGAGCAAGCCACAGAATGGTGGAGCAAGCCAAAGAAAGGTGAAGCAAGCGAGAGAATGGTAAAGCGAGTGAGAGAAAGGATAAGCAAGCTAGAAAAAGGTGGAGCAAGCAAGAGAAAGATGGAGCAATCCAGGGAACGGTGGAGCAAGTCAGGGAAAGGTGGCGCAACCCAGAGAAAGGTGGAGCAAGCCAGAGAAAGGTGGAGGAAGCCAGGGATAGGAGGAGCAAGCCAGAAAAAGGTGGAGCAAGTCGGAGAACGGTAGAGCAAGCCAGAGAAAGGTGGAACAAGCCAGGGAAAGTTGGTTCAAGCCAGAGAAAGGTGGAGCAAGCCAAGGAAAGGTGGAGCAAGCCAGAGAATGGTGGAGCAAGCGTGCGAATGGTGGACCAAATCAGGGAAAGGTGGAGCAAGCCAGAGAAAGGTGGAGCAAGCCAGAGAAAGGTGGAGCAATGTAGGGAAAGGTGGAGCAAGCTAGAGAAAGGTGGAGCTAGGTAGAGAAAGGTAGATTAAGCTAGAGAATGGTGGAGCAAGCCAGAGAAAGGTGGAGGTAGCAGGAGAACGGTGGAGCAAGCCAGAGAAAGGTGGAGCAAGCCAGAGTACGATGGAGCATGGCAGAGATTGGTGGAGCAAGTCATGGAACGGTGGAGCAAGCCAGAGATGGGTGGAGGAAGCCACTGAACGGGAGAGCATCCTAGAGGATGGTGGAGCAAGCTAGAGACCAGTTGAGCAATCCAAAGAAAGGTGGAACAAGCCAGAGAACAGTGGAGAAAGCCAGAGAAAGGTGGAGCAAGCCAGAGAATGGTAGAGGAAGCCAGAGAACGGTGGACTAAGCAGAGATAGGTGTAGCAAGCCAGACAAAGGTGAAGCAAGCCACAGAATGGTGGAGCAAGCCAGAGAAAGGTAAAGCAATCCAGAGAGTGGTGGATGAAGCTAGAAAACAGTGGAGTAAGCAGAGAAAGGTGGAGCATCCCAGACAAAGCTGGAGCAAGCCAGAGAAAGGTGGAGCAAGCCACAGAAAGGTGGAGAAAGCCAGAGTAAGGTGGAGAAAGCTAGTAAAAATGTGGAGCTAGCAAAAGAATGCAGGAGCAAGCCAAGTAAAGGTGGAGCACGCCAGAGAAAGGTGGAGCAAGCCAGAGAAAGGTTGAGCAAGTCACAGAAATATGGAGCAAGCGAGTGAAAGGTAGAGCAAGCCATAGAAAGGTGGATCAAGCCAGAGAAAGGTGGAGCAAGAAAGAGAACATTGGAGCAAGCCAAAGAAAGGTGGGAAAAAACAGAAAAAGGTGAAACAACCCAGAGAAAGGTGGAGCAAGCTAAAGAAGGTGAGGTAAGCCATTGAAAGGTGGAGCATGCCAGAGAATGGTGGAGTAATCCAGAGAAAGGTCGAGCAAGCTAGGGAACAGTGGAGTAAGCCAGAAAACCGTGGAGCAAGCTACAGATTGGTGGAGAAAGCTAGAGAACGGTGAAGCAAGGCAGAGAAAGATGGAGCACGTCAGAGAACGGTGGAGCAATCCAGAGAACGCTGGAACAAGCCAGAGAATGGGTGGACAAGCCAGAGAATGGTGGAGCAGGCCACAGAACAATGTTGCAAGCCAGACAACGGTGGGGCAAGGTAGAGAACGGTAGAGCAAGCTAGAGAACTATGGAGCAAGTCAGAGAATGGTGGAGCAAGCTAGGGGACAATAGAGCAAGCCTGAAAATGGTGAAGCAAGCCAGAGAACAGTGGAGCAAGTCAGAGAATGGTGGAGCAAGCCAGAGAACAGTGGAGAAATCCAAGGAATGGTGGAGCAAGTGAGAGAACGGTGGAGCAAGCCAGAGAACGGTGGAGAAAGCCAGAGACCAGTGGAGCAAGCGAGAGAAAGGTGAGGCAAGCCATAGAAAGTTGAAGCAAGCCAGAGAAAGGTGGAGCAAGCCACAGAAAGCTGGATCAAGCCAGAGAAAGGTGGAATCGGCCATTGAACGGTGCAACAAGCCAGAGAAAGGTGGAGCAAGCCAGAGAAAGGTGGAGCAAACCAGAGAATGGTGGAACAAGCCAGGGAAAGGTGGAGCAAGCCAAAGAACGGTGGAGCAAGCCACAGAACGGTGGAGCAAGCCTGAAAACGGTGGAGCAAGCAAAAAAAAACAATAGAGCAAGCCAGAGAATATTGTAGCAAGCAAGAGAATAGTGGAGCAAGCCAGAGAAAGGTAGAGCAAGCTAGAGAACGGTAGAGCAAGCCAGAGAATGGTGAAAGAATCCAGGAAAAGGTGGAGCAAGGCAGAGAAAGGTGGAGCAAGCCAGACAACGGTGGAGCACGACAGAGAACGGTGGAGCAAGCTACAGAACGGTGGAGCAAGCCAGAGAAGAGTGTAGCAAGCGAGAGAACAGTGGAGCAAGCCAGAGAACGGTAGAGAAACTTTGAGAATGTTGGAGCAAGCTAGAGAACGGTAAGGCAAGCTAGGTAACGGTGGAGAAAGTCAGATGATGGTGGAGCAAGCCAGAGAATGGTGGAGCAAGCCTAAGAAGGATGGTGCAAGCCAGAGAATGGTGGAGCAAGCCAAAGAACTGTAGAGCAAGCCAGAGAACGGTGGAACATGCTAGAGAGCAATGGAGCAAGACATAGAACGGTGGAGCAAGATAGCAAACAGTGGAGCAAGCCAGAGAATGGTGGAGCAAGCCACAGAACAGTAGAGCAAGCCATAGAACGGTGGAGCAAGTCAGAGAACAGTAGAGCAATACAGCAAAAAGGTGGAGCAAGCCAGAGAATGGTGGAGTAAGCCAAAGAATAGTGGAGCAAGAAGAGAACGTTGCAGCAAGTATGAGAACGGTGGAGTAAGCCAGAGAACGGTGGAGCAAGCTAGAGAATGGTGAAAGAAGCTGAAGAAAGGTAGAGCTAGCCAAAGAAAGGTTGAGCAAGCTTGAGAACGGTGGAGCATGACAGAGAGCGGTGGAGCAAGCCAGAGAATTCTTGAGCAAGCCACAGAACAGTGGAGCAAGCCACAGAACAGTGGAGCAAGCCAGAGAACTGTGGGCAAGCAAGAGATCGGTAGAGCAACCCAAAGAATGGTGGAGCAAACCAGAGAACGTTGGGGCAAGCCAGGTCACGGTGGAGCAAGTCAGAGAATGGAGGAGCAAGCCAGAGAATGGTGGAGCAAACCTAAGAACGATGGTGCAAGCAAGAGACAGGTGGAGCAAGCCAAAGAATGATAGAGCAAGCCAAAGAATAGTGGAGCATGCTAGAGAGGGATGGAGCAAGTCATAGAACGGTGGAGCAAGACAAGGAACAGTGGAGCAAGCCAGAGAATGCTGGAGTAAGCCACAGAACAGTGGAGCAAGCCAAAGAACGGTAGAGCAAACCAGAGAACAGTAGAGCAATACAGCCAAAGGTGGAGCAAGTGAGAGAACGGTGGAGTAAGCCAAAGAATGGTGGAGCAGGAAGAGAACGGTGCAGCAAGTCTGCGAATGGTGGAGATAGTCAGGGAATGGTGGAGCAAGTCAAAGAATGGTAGAGCAAGACAGAGAACAGGGGAGCAAGCCACAGAACAGTGGAGCAAGCCAGAGAAAGGTCAGGCAAGCCTGAGAAAGGCCAAGTAAGCAAGAGAAAGGTGGAGCAAGCCAGAGAAAGGTGGAGCAAGCTAGAGAAAGGTAGAACAAGTGAGGGAAAGGTGAAGCAAGCCAGAGAAAGGTGGAGCAAGCCAGGGAAAGGTGAAGCAAGCCAAGGAAAGGTGAAGCAAGCAAGAGAAAGGTGGAGTGTCAACCGGCTTGAGGGAAACGGACTAGAAAACAGGGCTTACATAGCACCTGCCGTGCGCTCTTAGCATTTCAACTAGGAGAAGATATCATCCTCAGGATCAAGGTTCCACACTGAGCAGTTTCTAGGCTATCTCTTGCTAGCAACTGTGTCCACTTAACACTTGGTCACTTTTGCACGAGGTGCTTGTCAAAGACTAACTCCTGGGGCTTAGACCAACCAGTGTCTTCTTTATACTGTTCCTTAGTTGGACAAATTTGTGAGGAGCATCTAAGGCCAGATTGTGTAATTAGAATGAGGAATGAGCCTGGTACATATAGTCCTAGGCCTGGCTTCCTAGGTGTGTGGGTAGTGGCACTTTTTGGGTGGTCACTCCACACCACCTCAATAGTCCTCCAAGTGGCGCATCCACCGACCGCTAAGTGGTGCACTCTCCTCATGCATGGAGAAATACATAAGAAACTTCCCCTGTGCTCGAAGGTCAAAAACCTCCTGCACACATCAAGGATCGATCGCAAGACCTGCTGTCCCTAAGTCCAACATGCTTTCCGTTGTGCTACACTTCTGGTGTCTCGCTTGGACTTGCACCACAAACAAGGTTTGGGGGACTTACTCCAAGGGAGGAGTGCATGCCCAGCCTGTCCGTCAAGCCATACCAGTGGCCATGGGGTATAGAAGAACGACAATCTCTCCTATGCACCTTAGGCCACCTGTTGTGGTATTTTTCATTTGGTATGAACTTGTAGCTCTAGGTTGTGTTTGTGCATGTCAATTTTCTTGGTCTTTAGTTCTCATCATTTTCATCCACCATGTTGACTCCTCGAGCACCTACAACATGCAAGTCGCTGTCTAGCAGCTTTGTCAAGAAGTCCGCAAGCATTTTCTTCGTTGCAATGTGCTCCAGTTCCACGACACCCTTGGCGACAAGGTCACGTGAGTAGTGGTACCGAATATTGATGTGCTTTGTACGCTGGGAGATCATGTCGTCCTCTGCCATAGCGATGGCACTTTGGTTGTCGATGCGGATGACGGTTGCTTCCTCTTGTGGTGCTTTGGTCTCAGCAAGAAAACTGTGAGACTACTGTGTTTCCTTGCACACTTCGGAGAGTGCAATGTACTCCGCATCAGCAGTAGAAAGCGAGACGTAGTACTGCTTCCTGCTTGCCCACGAGACCGCACCACCGTTGAGAAGACAGACAAACCCTGAGGTGGACTTCCTGTCATCAATCTGTCCTCCCCAGTCCGCGTCAGTGTAGCATGTCAGTCGTAGCAAGTCTGATCCTTCTAGACCTCCAAACCGAAGTCCGACGTGCCGAGTGTTTTTGAGGTAGCAAAAAATCTGCTTCACGACTTACCAATGTTCTGGCCCAGGGTTGGCCACAAACCTGCTCATCTGACCTGCTGCATAACCAATGTTAGGTTGCGTTCCCACTATTGCATACATGAGGCTCCCAACGGCGGACTGGTACGGAATGTTTTGCATCTCCCGCCGGTCTGCCTCGTTGCTTGGTTACATGGAGGAGGAGAGCTCGCAATCGGAGGGCATGGAGGTGCTGATGGGCTTGCAGTCCTCCATGTTGTAGCGCTTCAAGACGTCGATGATGTACTTGGTATGGTTGAGCTCGATGGTGCCTGCTTTGCGGTTGCGGTGAACAGCAATCCCGAGGTAGTATTCGAGAGGTCCCATGTCCTTCATTTTAAATCTGCTGGCCAGGTTTTTCTTAAGGTCCATGAGGGCCTCCTACGAGGAAGAACACATGATAAGATCATCCACGTACAACGCCACAAGTAGCAAGCCACGTTCGTCCTCCCGCACGTAGACGCTGGGGTCAGTCTTGCAATGTGCGAAGGAGATCTCAGCCATGAAGCTGTCCATCTCCTTGTACCAGATCCGTGGGGCCTGTTTCAGCCCGTACAACGCCTTCACCAGCTTGCACACCTTACCCTTGGGTGCTTTGACACCTTCCGGTACCTCCATTAGCACCTCCTTGTCGAGCTTCCCATAAAGGAAGGCTGTCTTCACATCCATCTGGTGGATCTCAAGGTCTTTGGTGGCAACGACAGGAAGGCTGTCTTCAAAATTTTGACTAAGTCCCCGAGTAACAAAACGTAGTACTGAGTTTCGGACGCCGAGCCAGGATTTCGGCTGAGTCCCTCAGTAACAACCTGCACTATTGAATCCGGTGGATGATCCGCCGGATCAGGTGGATCATCCACCGAACGCCTCGGCAGGCCTATCGGAGCATTTTCTCCAGATGGTATCTTTGTTACTCGGTCCGGTCGATTATCGACCGGATTTCGAGTCGCAGCCGGCTCCCAAAGCCGCTGCGCATACCCCAACTTTGGAAAGCCATATCTCCCTTGATACTTGTCTGATTCCGGCGAAACAACTTCCACCGGATTCACCGACTTGTCAACTTTAAGGGGCAATCCTCCATTTTAGGATGCAAGAAAATTTCAGGTCACAAGATACGCCAGAGCAGAGTTTCCAATTTTTGGCGGCTCGTTAGCGCCTCCCGGCGCCGCACTTGGGCATGCGGAGGGGCAATTTTTCAACATTCTCCCCCTTGCACCTTCCATGCCTGCTGCTCTTGCTTTCTCTCACTCATCTTCCGCTGCGCCCTCCAGCCCATCATAGCTGGTCATCCCAAGTCCGGCCATGCTCATCGCGTGCCGGTCCGCGGGTTGCGCTTTGGTCAAGCAATCTGCAAGCATGCTGTGCGTGCTGTAGTGTTGCAGCACCACCTGCCCCTTCTCGACCATGTCCCGTGCGTAGTGATGACGCACGTCAATGTGCTTCGTCCTCCTGTGCTGCGTCGGGTTGTTGGTCAGCGAAATGGAGCCGTTGTTGTCCTCGTGCACCACCGTAGGCTCGAGCTGCGGCACGCCCAGCTCCCCCAGCAACCTGCGGAACCACACCGCCTCCTTGACCGCCTCGGCCACCGCGATGTACTCAGCTTCCACTGTGGAGGTGGCGATGCAGTCCTGCTTCCTGCTGCACCACGAGACCGCTGCACCAGCGAGGAAGAACACGTAGCCGGATGTGGAATCCCGATTGTCCACATCGCCAGCGTAGTGTGCATCCGTGTAGCAGACCAGATGCCAAGGGTCCGCCCGCCCTTTGCCGTTGAACCTCAGGCGCGCGTGCCGCGTGGTCTGCAGGTAGCGGAGGATGCGCTTGACTGCCTGCCAGTGTAGTGGCCTTGGACCGGCCACGTACTTGCTCACTTGGCCCACCGCGTAGACCAGGTCTGGTCGAGTCGCCACCATGGCGTACATGAGGCTGCCCACTGCCGATTGGTAGGGCACTCCTGTCATATCCTCCCGCTCTTCTTTTGTTTGCGGCACCATTGCCGCACTCAGTTCATAGGTCATGGAGACAGGACTACACACTGGTTTGCAGTCCTCCATGCTGTACCGCTTCAACACCTCGGCCACGTATTTGGCCTGCCCCAGCTCAAGTGTGCGTGCACTCCGGTTCCGCGTAATGCTCACCCCGAGGTAGAACTCCAGCTCCCCCATGTCTGACATCTGGAACCTGCTGCTCAGCTGCTCTTTCAGCTGCTGTAGGCTCGGCAGGTCTGAGGAGCACAAGATCAGATCGTCCACATAGAGTACAACAATCTGATGGAGCTTCTTGCTGCACCACACGTACACACTGTGATCTGACTCAGAGTGCTTGAAGCCAAGTTGTGCCATGAAGCTATCCATCTGTTGGTACCAGCATCGGAGTGATTGTTTTTGCCCGTACAAGGACTTTCGCAGCTTGCACACCTTGCCCTCCGGCGCCTCCACACGTCCGGCACCTCCATGTAGATTTTCTTATTGATGATGCCATTGAGGAAGGCCGTCTTTACGTCCATTTGGTGGAGCTCCATGTCCTTCGCGGCTGCCACCGCAAGGATCGCCCGGATGCTTGTGAACTTATTGACAGGGGCGAACGTCTCATCGTAGTGCTCGCCCTTACGCTGTGCGCACCCCTTTGCCACAAGCCGCGCCTTGTACTTGTCAACCACACCTTCCTTTGTGAACTTGGTCTTGAAGACCCACTTGGAGTCAATGACCTTGGCCTCTTTCGGCCTGTCAACCAGCTACCACGTGTCGTTTTCAGCAATCGACGCCAGCTCCGACTGGATGGCGACGTCCCACTGCTTTCCCTCGGGCCGCACAAGTGCCTCTTGCACGGTCGTCGGCTCCGTTGATGCAGCCAGCATGCACCGCGTCATGCTGATCCATCGAACGGTGCCTGTGTCGAAACGCTTCCCCGCTTTCCGCAGCCTCCCATTGCAGCGCGGCAGTTTTGGCGTCTCGTCGCTCTGCTACGATCCTTGCGACTCAGCCCGCTCCGGTGAATCATCGACCGGACGGCTCCCCGAGGATCCCTCCCGCTCCGGTGAACCATCAACCGGACGGGCGGCACGTCTGGAGGATTTTTCTCCGGCGCCCGACGCAAACTCCGCCCGAAGTGCGCGCTTCGGCACCCGCGGTGCCTCCTTCGACGGATCATTCCGCCAGATATCTAGCCCAGCTGCATCGTCGTTGGAGTCCTCTGCGTCGGCTACTGCACCTGCTGCACCACCGTGCTCCGAGGCCACATCCTCGACCTCCGCGTCTGCCGGCTCCTCCTTGTAGTTAAGGAGCTGGAACCACTCCCCCTGTTTTGGAGTGTTCCCGACGCTCATGTCGTTGCTGCTGCTACTGAAACTCTGTTGCTCGTCGAACTCGACGTCGCGGCTGCGGATGATCTCTTGAGTATGTGGGTCCCAGAGCCGGTACGCCTTTTGCGCGCTCTCGTAGCCAAGGAACAAGCACGGCTTCGCCCACGGTTCCAGCTTGCTGTCGCGTCGTTGTGCCGCTTGCACCATCGTGTGTGCCTTTTACCTGAACACCTTCAGGTGTGCCACGTTTGGCTTGCGCCCGCTCCAAACCTCCTGCGGCGTCTTCCTGCCACCCTTACCCTTCAGCACTGCTGTTGGGATGAGGTTGATGGTGTAGCTTTCTGTCCGCACAGCCTCTACCCAGAACCCTCACGGTAACCCCGCATCCACAAGCATGGTTTGCAACATGTTGAGCAGCGTCTGGTTCGCCCGCTTCGCCACTCCGTTGGACTGTGGCGAGTACGGCGTAGTGGGTTCCCACTTGATGCCTTGATGCTTCATCCACCTGCTGTAGCCCACGTACTTTCCGCCATTGTCGCTGCATAGCGCTCTAACCTTCCGGTCAGTCTGCCTCTCCACCGCCGCAACTTACTTCAGCCGGTCCAGGACCTTGCCTTTTCGCTTCATGAAGTACACGTAGAGCTTCCTGCTACAGTCGTCAATGAAGGTGACGAAGTATCTGAAGCCACCGTTTGACGGCGTTTTGAACGGTCCGCACACATCGTTGTGCACGACCTCCAACAGGTTCTGTGCGCGAGCCGCGTTCTCGTTGAATGGCTTGCGTCGTGCCTTGCCCAAAATACAAGGCTCGCACTCTTTGTGCGCGGCTGCATCTGCTCTGGCATCTGCAGCGTCAATGACGAGGCCGCGTACCATGTCGCGCTTCGCCATCTCCTTAACGGTTGCGGGCGCCGAATGCCCCAACCGTCGGTGCCAGAGCTCCAGATCAGCGCTTCCTCCCTTGGCCATGTTGACGACGCGCTCCTCCAAATCTGCTGCGTCGGATGCCGCGCGGACTACCTTGGTCTCAACGATGTAGAGACCGCCCTCGCGCTTCGCCTCCAACACGACCTTGCCGTCGTCGTCGATGCGCACCACTGCGCCTTTCCTGTGGAAGAGCACCTCATACCCCTTGTTCGTCAAGCGGCTGATACTCAAAATGTCAGCCAGGCCGGGGACGTGCTGCACATCACGAATTGTGCACAACTCCTTCTTACCGCCCACCACGACTTCCACCTCCACGTCGCCTTGGCCGGCCGCCGGCTCGACTTTGTCGTTCGCGACCACCATTGACTGGGAGGACTTCTCGTAGATGACGAACCTCACCTTCTCGACTTGGGTGTGCTCCTCGGCCCCGGAATCCAGGCACCGCTTGTTGGCCTTCTTGAGGAAGTGATTCTTGTTGCCGTTTAGGAGGGACCTGCCCTTGCTGTTTTTGCCCCCAGTCTTTGCCTCCTCCGGGCATTCACGGGCCCAATGGCCCTCCTTGCCGCAGTTGTGGCACGCACCTTTCTTGGCGCCCTTCTTGCCGCCGCCCTTTCCGCCACTTCCTTGGCCCCCGCTTCCGCCACCGCGAGTTTTGGTGACGAGGGCCGATGAGGAAGACGAGGACTCCCCGCAGCTTCGACGCTGTGCCTCGTTGCGGATGTACTCTGCGACCGCGCCATAGTTGAGCTTGTCCTCCGACCATCCTCCAAGAACGGTGATGAGTGGACCCCAACTGTCAGGTAGGGCCATGAGGAGGGCCATCGTCTGCAGCTGCGTGTCGATCTTCCACCCCATGTAATTACATTGCCAGGCGAGCGACTCAATCTGCTGCATGGCGGAGATGACATCATCTCCCTCCTCGATTCTCACCGTGAGGAGCCGCTTCATCGTGAAGATTTTGTTCGCGAGCGACTTGGATTGGTGGATGGCACAGAGCTTTTGCCAAGCTTTGGCTGCTAGCTTGCAGCCTTGGAAGTAGCCCCACTGCAATTCGGCTGTCTTGGACACCAGGAGCATGAGCGCCTCCGTGTTCTTCTTTTCAAAGACCTGCTTCTCCGCATCCGTAGCAGTCACCTCTGTGAGCACCTCCTTCCCCAGCATGACATCCTGCAGCCCCTTATGCGAGAGGTGAAGTTCAAATTGCCACCTCTGTAGCCCAAAACCTGGGCCGCCCGCATACTTCTGAATGGGCTGTGTCTCCTTCTGCGCCATGTGCGCAGCTGCTACTCCGACAAGTTCTCAGAGCTTCACGGGGACGTCCAAGATGACGATCCCGTGCGGTGCGGAAGACGTGAACGTTGGAGGCATTCAGACCTGTGGGCCCTTAATCCTTCGTCAGGATGAGATCTGCGTGGTGCGGTCCCAACGTTTGTGTGATCGTCTCTAGTGGTTCACGTCTACTGTTTTGGGCAAATTTGAGACTGAGCGTGAGCTTTGTGGTCGCCTCACGCTATGTGAGCAGGAATTTAGAGAAAGTCAGTTTGCGAAGGGAATAACATCGTTTTGCGTTAGTTTGTGAACATGAACATGATCACAACATTTATAGGGCTAGTCATGAGCTTTCTAACGCACCAAACCGGGCACGATTCGGCCAAGCATAGCTCAAGTTATGCTTGCCGAAGCGCAGGTCTCACCAACCACAGAAGCCTGACGCCGCCCCTCGCCGTGGCGCCTTCATTCACGTGCGAAGCGCCTTTCCCAAGGTGCATGTCCTATTGCACATGGTGTGGGGGTCTCCTGCACTGTTTCCACGCACCCTACCCACTTTTGGGTCGTGTTTGGTGATGGGGTATGACGAGGTTTGAAACCTGTCCGCGGACCTGCAGTCAAAATTTTGACTAAGTCCCCGAGTAACAAAACGCACTACTGAGTTTCAGACGCCGAGCCAGGATTTCGGCTGAGTCCCTCAGTAACAACCTGCACTATTGAATCCGGTGGATGATCCGCCGGATCAGGTGGATCATCCACCGGACGCCTCGGCAGGCCTATCGGAGCATTTTCTCCAGATGGTATTATTGTTACTCTGTCCGGTCGATTATCGACCGGATTTCGAGTCACAGCCGGCTCCCAGAGCCGTTGCGCATACCCCAACTTTGGAAAGCCATATCTCCCTCGATACTTGTCCGATGTTGGCAAAACAACTTCCACCGGATTCAGCGACTTGTCAACTTTAAGGTACAATCCTCCATTTCAGGATCCGAGGAAATGGCGAGTCGCCAGATACTCCGGAGCGGAGTTTCCATTTCTTGGCGGCTTGTCAGCGCCTCCCGGCGCCGCACTTGGGCATGCGGAGGGGCAAATGTGACAACCGATGCGAAGGTCTCATTGTACTCAGACTGTGCGTGCTGTGAGAATCCTTTCGCCACAGCCCTTGCCTTGTACTTGTCGATGCTATCATCTTGCTTCGGCTTCAACATGAGCACCCACTTTGAGCCCACCACGTGAGTGTTAGCGGGTCTGTCCACCAGCACCCATGTGCCATTTACTTCCATGGACGCGAGGTCGCTATCCACTACCTCCTTCCACTTGGCCACATTGGGCCTTACCAGCGCCTCAGCCACTATGAGCGGCTCTCGCTGAGCCAAACAAGACCAGCTCAGTCCAGTCCAGCTTCCGGTGTCGGCGTCGTACTTTGGAGTTTGTTTTCTTTGTCGTGTGCTCCGACGTTGTATTGCTTGTGGATCTTTGCAATGCTGTTTCTCCTGTACTGTTGGCTGTCCTGGAGTGAAGTTTTCCTCTTTTGAAGAGCCAATGGCCTCTGAGCTGGTCTCAGAGGCCTCGGACGTCTCCGACTGTGTTTTGGAGCTCGCCGCTGCGTTAGCCTGTGTAGCCGCTCCCCCTGCCATACCAATCTTCTTCACGGCCTGCTGCACTAGCACCACTTGCCAGTTTTCAGGAGCTTGATCTCCTGACTCTAGTAGCACCAACCACTCTCCCTCCTTTGGAGCTTCCGTGGGATCAAGCATCCCTTCCTTGCCTGGTTTCCTTTCGTCAAAGATTACGTCCCGGCTGGTGATGAGTCTTCTTCCTGCCAGGTCCCACAAGCGGTATGTCTTGTGGGCCGTCTCATAGCCCACCATAACGCACTTTCGCGCTCTTGCATCCAGCTTACCGATACCCTCACCCACCTGGACGTTTGCCCATGTGGTGCAGCCAAAGACTTTTAGGTGTGATACATCCGGCTTCTTCCCTGACCAAACTTCTTGTGGTGTCATCTGTTGCTTGCCCTTTTTCTTTTCGCGCCTGCCCAGGGCAGCCGCAGGAGTCAAGTTGACGAGATAGCATGCCTTTCTTGCCGCTTCCGCCCAGAACTGTGGTGGAAGCTTTGTATCAACGAGCATGCTATGCACCATGCCGAGGATGGTCTGATTCATCCATTTGGCAACACCATTGCTCTGCGGTGTCTAAGGCGTTGTGGGCTGGTGGTTGATCCCATGTTTCCGCAACCAGTCCTTGCATACCTCATACTCTCCGCCGTTGTCACTTTGCATTACTTTGACTTTCTTTCTGGTCTGCCGCTCCACCATGGCGACAAACTCCTGCAACTTTTCTCTTACCTCTCCCTTTGTTTTGAGAAAGAAGTTCCACACTTTTTGGCTGTGGTCATCGATGAAGGTCAGGAAATACTTGCTACCACCGTTTGAGGCCATGCAAAAGGGTCCACACATGTCGGTGTGAATCAGGTCAAGGGCTGATTCTGCGCGGCAACTGCTGCGCTTAAAGTGTGTTTGCTTGGTGTTGCCTTGGAGGCAAGGATCACACAGGCTGCCACACTCAACCGCATCCTTCTTGCAACCATCCATGCCATGGACCAGCTGTTGTTGTTGGATGACTTGGAGCGTGCTGTTTGCAACATGCCCAAAGCGTCTATGCCACAGAGTGGTGTCTTTGTCCTTTGCGGCAGAGGATGCTTTTTCAGTTTTTGTTGGTGTGCTCTCTTGCGGTGGTGTCGAGACCATTGCCTCCACTGCACCCGCATGACCCACGTCTTTCGAGCTCTTTGTTGCCGTTGTCTGCAATACGTAGAGCCCGTCAACTCGTGGAACCTGTGCCATGAGATCTTTGTTGTCATAGAGGACCTTGATGTCTGTGTTCCTGGCAATGACCACCTTCTTCTGTGTGAACACCACCGCCATGTCGTTGTCTGTTGTTTTTGACATGGAAAGGAGGTTTGCCGCAAACGAGGGCATTTAGACCACGTCACGTAGCCATAGATCCTTCTCCACATCATTCAGGCTGATGCTCACCAGCTTCTCTCCTACGCCCTTTGCGTTCACAACGCTACCGTTTGCGCATCTGAACCGCCGCTCGGTGGGGCATATTGAGACAAATGCAGCCTGGTCGTTGTTGAAGTGATGATCGGTACCGGAGTTGAGCCCGAAAGCTCCTGGCCTGAGCAGCGCCGCTCCTTTTGCCAGAGGCGTGCTCTGTGCCATCATGTTGGTGGCTTCTTTGCCACCCTTTTGGCTGCCTTTGTTCCCACTGCTTCCGTCGTCTTCCTTCTTTGGCGACCTGCACTCTCTTGCCCAGTGCCCAGGTTTGTCGCAGTTGCGGCAGTTGTCCGGTCGCTTGGGAGCCTTGCCTCCATTGTTGCCTCCGCCGCCACCGCTTCCGCTTGCGCCTTTCTGACCAGAGGCGGACCCTTTGCTCCCGTGGCCACCGTAGCGAGCGGCATAGGCTGAGAAGTTAGCCTTACTTCCGCTGCAGCGCATGGCCTCGTTTCGCACGTACTCGGACACTGCCGTATACGTCAGGTCATCCTCCTTCCAACCGCCCATGACGGTGATCATTGGGCTCCAGCTCTCCGGTAGCGCCATGAGGAGGATCATGGCTTGCATGCTTTTGTTAAGGTCCCAGTTCATCTGGCGAGCCTCGCCAAGGAGTCCTTCAAACTGCTGTAGGAAATTGGGGATTGTTTTGCCCTCATTCACCCACATGCTGATCAACCGTTGTAGGATGAGTAATCTGTTCGCAAGGGAGGTGGATTGGTGCACGCGCTTGAGCTTGTCGTAAGCTTTGGAAGCCAGCGTGTACCTGGAAACGATGGGAACATACTTCTTAGCAATCGCATTGCTGAGGAATGACATGACAATATCATTCTGTTCCATCCATGCCTCGTGCTCTGGTGAGCCCACCGCAGGAACCTGCTCCTCTCCCTTCAAAAGCTTGATGAGACCGCGCACTTTCATTGCCATCTCGAACTGCCATCTGCAAAGGGGGAAGTCAGTCCCCTCAAAAATGGAGATTCCTCCCAAGGGTTCAAGACCTTGCGGTAGTGACGTAGCACTCACATTTGCTCCTGTGGTCTGCCCTGTGGTAGCCACTGTTGAGTTTGAGGACTGCCCTGCGGCAGCCCCCACTCCTCCCGATGGGTCAACCATTTTTGTTGCCCTTGTCTGCTTCCCACTTCTTTGCTGCGTTTAGGCCAATGTAGGCTGATGTTAGCTGGTGTCTGCTACAGGTTTTAGGATGCAGATTTGTTGCTTACCCCTCCAACAGATGTTCACCTGCAGACAGAGAATATATCTACACCAACACACCCAGAGTCATGCTAAAAAGGGAAGAGCTTGTCCTGGTTGGGACACAAGGGTCATACCTCCAATGGCAGAGCTTGTCCTTGGTCCCTGTGTACTGAGTGCAGACCAAGCCATTGGAGCTGATGAAGCTGATGAAGGTGATGGAGCTGATGGAACCGGCGTGTGTACCTGTAAAAGCGTACCAGAGTTGAGCCAAACGTGCCTTACAACTGGTCAATGTGGGCCCATAACCCTTTGTCAACGGGCTTGAGGCAAACAGACTAGAAAACAGGTCTGAACCAATAGCACCTGCCGTTTGCTCCTAGCATTTCAGCTAGGAGAAGATATCACCCTCAGGATCAAGGTTCCACACTGAGCAGTTCCTAGACAATCACTTGCTAGCAACTGTGTCCACTTAACACTTGGTCACTTTCGCACAAGGTGCTAGTCAAAGACTAACTCCTGGGGCTTACACCAACCAGTGTCTTCTTTATACTGTTCCTTAGTTGGATAACTCTGTGAGGAGCATCTAAGGCCAGATTGTGTAATTAGAATAAGGAATGAGCCTGGTACATATAGTCCTAGGCCTAGCTTCTAAGGTGTGTGGATAGTGGCACTTTTGGGGTGGTCACTCCACACCACCTCACCAGTCCGCCAAGTGGCGCATCCACCGACCCCCAAGTGGCCCACTCTCCTCATGCATGGAGAAATGTCTACGAAACTTCCCCTGTGCTAGAAGGTCAAAAACCTCCAGCGCACATCAAGGGTCGATCGCAAGACCTGTTGTCCCTAAGTCCAACATGCTATCTGTTGCGCTACACTTCTGGTGTCTCGCACGGACTTGCACCACAAACAAGGTTTTCGGGACTTACTCCAAGGGAGCAGTGCATGTTCAACCTGTCCGTCAAGCCATCGCATTGGCCATGGGGCATAGAAGAACAACATGGAGCAAGCAAAAGAAAAGTGGAGCATGCCAAGGAAAGTGGAGCAAGCCACAGAAAGGTCGGGCAAGCCAGAGAAGAGTGAAGCAAGCTGGAGAAAGGTGGAGCAAGATAGGGAAAGGTGGAGCAAGCCAGAGAAAGGTGGAGCAAGCCAGGGAAAGGTGGAGCAAGCGAGAGAATGGTGGAGCAAGCCACAGAAAAGTGGAGCAAGCCAGGGAAAGGTGGAGCAAGCCAGAGAAAGGTGGAGCAAGCCTGAGAAAGGTGGAGCAAGCGAGAGAATGGTGGAGCAAGCCAGGGAAAGGTGGAGCAAGCGAGAGAATGGTGGAGCAAGCCACAGAAAAGTGGAGCAAGCCAGGGAAAGGTGGAGCAAGCCAGAGAAAGGTGGAGCAAGCCTGAGAAAGGTGGAGCAAGCAAGGGAGAGGTTGAGCAAGCTAGAGAAAGGTAAAGCCAGCTAGAGAAAAGTAGAGCAAGCCAGAGAATGGTGGAGCAAGCCAGAGAACGGTAGAGCACGCCAGTGAAAGGTGGAGTAATTCAGAGAACGGTTGAGCAAGTCAGAGAACGGTGTAGGTAGCAACAGAACAGTGGAGAAAGCCAGAGAACTGTGGAGCAAACCAGAGAAAGGTGGAGCAAGGCACAGAACGGTGGAGCAAGCCAGAGAAAGGTGGAGCAATCTAGAGAAAGGTGGAGCAAGCCAGAGAACAGTAGAGAAAGCCAGAGAACGCCAGAGCAAGCCATAGAAAGTTAGAGCAACCCAGAGAACGGTGGAGTAATTCAGAGAATGTTGGAGAAGGCCAGAGAAAGGTGGAGCAAGCATGGAAACAATGGAGCAAGCCAGAAAACAGTGGAGCAAGTAAGAGAACAGTGGAGCAAGCAAGAGAATGTTGGAGCAAGCCAGAAAACGGTAAAGCAAGTAAGAGAACGGTGAAAGAAGCCAGAGAATGGTGAAGCAATCCATAGAAAGGTTGAGCAAGCCAGAGAATGGTAGAGAAGCCAGAGAACGATGGAGGAATCCACAGACCAGTGGAGCAAGCCAGAGAATGGCGGAGCAAGCCAGAAAATGATGAAGCAAGACAGAGAATGGTGGAGCAAGTTAGAGAACAGTGGAGCAAGCTAGAGAACGGTGGAGCAAGCCAGAGAACGGTGCAGCAAGCCAGAGAATGGTAGAGCAAGCTAGAGAACAGTAAAGCAAGCCAGAGAACGGTGGGGCAAGCCAGGTCACGGTGGAGCAAGCTCGAGAATGGTGGTGCACGCCAAAGAATTGTAGAGAAAGCAAGAGAATGGTGGAGCAAGCCAAAGGACGATGGTGCAAGCCAGAGAATGGTGGAGCAACCCAGAGAACAGTGGAGCAAGCCAGCAAACAGTAGAGCAAGCTAGAGTACGATGGAGCGAGTCACAAAACGGTGGAGCAAGCCAGGGAACAATGGAGCAAGCTGGAGAATGGCTAAGCAAGCAAAAGAACGGGGGAGCAAGTTAGAGAATGGTGGAGCAAGCCAGAGATTAGTGGAGCAATCCAAATAATGGTGGAGCAAGCCAGAGAACGATGGAGCAAGCCAAAGAACGGTGGAGCAGACCAGAAAACGATGTAGCATGTCTAAGAATATTGGAGCAAGCCAGAGAATAGTGGAGCAAGCCAGAGAATGGTGGAGCAAGACATAGAACGGGGGAGCAAGCCAGGAAAGGGTGGAGCAAGCCAGAGAAAGGTGAGGCAAGCCAAAGAAAGATGAAGCAAGCTAGAGAAAGGTGGAGCGAGCCAGAGAAAGGTGGAGCAAGCCAAACAAAGGTGGAGCATGCCAGGGAAAGGTGAAGGAAGCCAGAGAAAAGTGGAGCAAGCCAAGGAAAGATGAAGCAAGCCAGAGAAAGTTGGAGCAAGCCAGAAAAAGGTCGAGCAACCAAGGAAAGGTGGAGCAAGCCAGAGAATGGTGGAGCAAGCCAGAGAAAGGTGGAGCAAGCCACGGAAAGGTGGACCAAGCCCACGAAAGGTGGGGCAAGTCAGAGAACGGTGGAGGAAGCCAGAGAAAGGTGGAACAAGCCAGGGAAAGGTGGAGCAAGCCAGAGAAAGGTGGAGCAAGCCAAGGAAAGGTGGAACAAGCCATAGAATACTGGAGCAAGGCAGAGAAAGGTAGAGCGAGCCATGGAAAGGTGCAGCAAGCCAGAGAAATGTGGAGCAAACCAGAGAACAGTGAAGCAAGCCAGGGAAAGGTGGAGAAAGTTAGAGAAAGGTGGCGCAAGCTAGAGAAAGGTGGAGCAAGCCAGAGAATGGTGAGGAAGGTAGAGAAAGGTGGAGCAAGCCAGAGAATTGTGGAGCAAACCAGAGAAAGGTGGAGCAAGATAGAGAAAGGTGGAGCTAGCCAGTGAAAGGTGGAGCAATCTTGAGAAAGGTGGAGCAAGCCAGAGAATGGTGGAGCCAGCCAGAGAAAGGTGGAGCAAGCTAGATAAAGGTGGAGCAAGCCACAGAAAGGTGGAGCAAGCCAGTGAACGGTGGTTCCAGCCAGAGAAAGGTGGAGCAAGCCAGAGAACGGTAGAGTAAGCCAGAGAAGAGTAGAGTACGTGAAAGAACGGTGGAGCAAGCCAGAAAACAATGGACCAAGCCAGAGAGTAGTGGAGAAAGCAAGAGAATAGTGGAGCGAGCCAGAGGAAGGTGGAGCAAGCCAGAGAACAGTACAACAAGCCAGATAGTGGTGAAAGAAACCAGAGAAAGGTGGAGCAAACTAGAGAAAGGTGGAGCACGCCAGAGAACGGTGGAGCAAGCCAGAGAATGGTGGAGCAAGCTAGAGAACGGTGGAGCAAGTCCGAGAACGGTGGAGCAAGCCAGAGTACAGGGGAGCAAGCCACAGAATAGGGGAGCAAGCCAGAGAAGGGTGAGGCAAGCTTGAGAATGGCGAAGCAAGCCAGAGAAAAGTAAAGCAAGCTAGAGAAAGGTGGAGTTAGCCACAGAATCATGGAGCAAGCAAGAGAAAGGTAGAGCAAGCCAGTAGAAGGTGGAGCACATCAGAGGACGGTTGAGCAAGTCAGAGAACGGTGGAGTTGCAAGAGAACGGTGGAGCAAGCCAGAGAATTGTTGTGCAAATCAGAGAAAGGTGGAGCAAGCCACAGAAAGGTGGAGCAAGCCAGAGAAAGGTGGAGTAATCTAGAGAAAGGTGGAGCAAGCCAGAGAACGGTTGAGCAAGGTAGAGAACGGTAGAGCAAGGAACAGAAAGTTGGAGCAAGCCAGAGAACGGTGGAGCAATCCAGAGAACGGTTGAGCAAGCCACAGAATGGTAAAGCAAGCCAGGGAACTGTGGAGAAAACCAGAGAACAGTGGAGCAAGCAAGAGTACAGTGGAGCAAGCCAGATAATGGTAGAGCAAGCCAGAGAATGGTAGAGCAAGCCAGAGAAAGGTAAAGCAATCGATATGAAGGTGGATCAAGCCAGAGAACTTTGGATCAAGCCAGAGAACGGTGGAGCAAGCCAGAGAACGGTGGAGTAAGCCAGAAAATAGTGGAGCAAGCCAGAGAATGGTGGAGCAAGTCAGAGAACTGTGGAGCAAGCCAGAGAACGGTGGAGCAAGCCAAAGAACGGTAAAGCAAGCCTGAGAAATGTGGGCATGCCAGAGAACGTCAGAGCAAGCCAGAGAACGGTGGAGCAAGCGAGAGAACGACGGGGCAAGCAAGGTTACAGTGGAGCAAGCCAGAGAATGGTGGAGCAAGCCAGAGAATGGTGGATCAAGCCAGAGAATGGTGGAAAAATCCATAGAATGGGGGAGCAAGCCAAAGAATGGTGGAGCAAGCCAGAGAAAGGTGATGCAAGCCAGAGAAATGTGAAGCAAGCCAAAGAAAGGTGAAGCAAACCAGAGAAAGGTGGAGCAAGCCAGAAAAAGGTGGAGCAAGCCAGGGAAAGGTGAAGGAAGCCAAAGAAAGGTGGAGCAAGCCAAAGAAAGATGGAGCAAGCCAGAAAAAAATGGAGGAAACGAGAGAAAGGTCGAGCAAGAAAGGGAAAGAAGGAGCAAGCCAGAGAATGGTTGAGCAAGCCAAAGAAAGGTGTAGCAAGCTTGGGAAAGGTGGACCAAGCCAGAGAAAGTTGGGGCACGCCAGGTAACAATGGAGCAAGCCAGAGAAAGGTGGAGCAAGCCTGGGAAAAGTGGAGCAAGCCAGATAAAGGTGGAGCAAGCCAAGGAAAGGTGAAGCAAGCCAGAAAATGGTGGAACAAGCCAGAGAAAGGTGGAGGGAACCATGGAAAGGTGGAGAAGCCAGAGTAATGTGGAGCAAGCCAGAGAAAGTTGAAGCAAGCCAGGGAAAGGTGGAGCAAGTTAGAGAAATGTTGAGCAAGCTAGAGAATGGTGGAGCAAGCCAATGAATGGTGAGCAAGCTAGACAAAGGTGGAGCAAGCCACAGAATTGTGGAGCAAACCAGAGAAAGATGGAGCAAGCCAGAGAAAGGTGGAGGAAGCCAGAGAAAGTTGGAAAAATCCAGAAAAAGGTGGAGCAAGCAAGAGAATGGTGGAGCAAGCCAGAGAAAGGTGGAGAAAGCCACAGAAAGGTGAAGCAAGCCAGAGAAAGTTGGAGCAAGCCAGAGAAAGGTGGAGCAAGCCACAGGATGGTGGAGCAAGCCAGAGAATGGTGGAGCAAGCCAAATAGAGGTTGAGCAAGCCTGAAAACGGTAGATCAAGCCAGAGAAGAATGCAGTAACTGAGAGAACGTTGGAGCAAGCCAGAAAATGATAGAGCAAGCGAGAGAACATTGGAGCAAGCAAGAGAACACTGGAACAAGCCAGAGGAAGGTGGAGCAAGCAAGAGAAAAGTAGAGGAAGGCAGAGAACGGTGAAAGAAGCCACAGAAGGGTGGGGTAAGCCAGAGAAAGGTGGAGCAAGCCAGAAGACGGTGGAGCAAGCCAGAGAATGGTGGAGGAAGCCAGAGAATGGTGGAGCAAGCCAGAGAACGGTGGAGCAAGCCAGAGAACGGGGAACCAAGCCAGAGAACGGGGGAGCAAGCCAGAGAAAGGTGAAGCAAGCCAGAGAATGATGAAGCAAGCCAGAGAAAGGTGGAGCAAGGCAGAGAAAGGTGGAGCAAGCCAAAGAAAGGTGGAGCAATCCAGGAAGAGGTAAAGCAATCCAGAGAAAGCTGGAGTAAGCCAGGCAAAGGTGAAGCAAGCAAGAGAAAGGTGGAGCAAGCCTGAGAAAGGTGGAGCAAGTCAGGGAAAGGTGGCGCAACCCAAAGAAAGCTGGAGCAAGCCAGACAAAGGTGGAGCAAGCCAGGGAAAGGAGGAGCAAGTGAGAGAAAGGTGGAACAAGCCACGGAAAGGTGAAGCAAGCCACAGAAAGGTGGAGCAAGCCAGGAAAATGTGGAGAAAGCAAGAGAATGGTGAAGCAAGCCAGAGAAAGGTGAAGCAAGCCAAAGAAAGGTGGAGAAAGCCAGAGTAATGTGGAGCAAGCTAAGGAAAGATGGAGAAAGCTAGAGAAAGGTGGAGCAAGCTAGACAAAGGTGGAGCAAGCTAGAGAATGGCGGAGCAAGCCATAGAAAGGTGGATCAAGCCAGAGAAAGGTGGAGATAGCAGGGAAGCGGTGAAGCATGCCAGAGAAAGGTGGAGCAAGCCAGAGAACGATGGAGGAATTCAGAGAACAGTGGAGCAAGTCATCAAACGGTGGAGCAAGCCTGAGCAGGGTGGAAGAAGCCAGAGAATGGGGAAGCAAGGCAGAGAATTGTGGAGCAAACCAGAGACCACTTGAGCAAGCAAGAGTAAGGTGGACCAGTTCAGAGAACGGTGGAGCAAGCCAGAGAAAGGTGGAGCAAGCTAGAGAACGGTGGAGCAAGCTAGAGAACGGTGGAGTGAGCAGAGAGAGTTGGAGGAAGCCAGACAAAGGTGAAGCAAGCCAGAGAAAGGTGGAGCAAGCCAGAGAAAGGTGCAGAAAACCTGAGAACGGTGGAGCAAGGTACAAAACACTCGAGTAAGCAGAGACATGTGGAGCAAGCCAGACAAAGCTGGAGCAAGCCACAGAAAGGTGCAGCAAGCCCAAAAGGGTGGAGCAAGCTAGAGAAAGGTGGAGCTTACCAGTAAATGGTAGAGCTAGCCAGAGAATGGTGGAGCAATACAAAACAAGGTTGAGCTCGCCAGGGAAAGGTGGAGAAATTCAGAGAAATGTTGAGCAAGCCAGTGAAAGGTAGAGCAAGCCATAGAAAGGTAGAGCAAGCCAGAGAAAGGTGGAGCAAGAAAGAGAAAATAGAAGCAAGCCAGAGAAAGGTGGAACAACCCACAGAAAGGTGGAGCAAGCCAGAGAACGGTGGAGGAAGTCAGAGAAAGGTGGAGCAAGCTAGGGAACAGTGGAGCAATCCAGAGAACCATGAAGCAGGCTAGAGAACGGTGGAGAAAGCTAGGGAACGGTGGAGCAAGGCAGAGAAAAATGGAGCAAGCCAGAGAACAGTGGAGCAAGCAAAAAAACGCTGGAGCAAGCCAGAGAATGGTGGAGCAAGCCAGAGAATGATGGAGCAAGCCAGAAAATCATGGTGCAAGCCAGAGAAAGGTGGAGAAAGCCAGAGAACGGTGGAGCAAGCCAGAAAAATGGAGAGCAAGCCAGAGAACAGTGGAGCAAGTCAGAGAACGGTTGAGCAAGCCAGGGAACAATGGAGCAAGCCAACGAATGGTGGAGCAAGTCAAGGAAAGTTGGAGCAAGCAAGAGAATGGTGGAGCAAGCCAGAGAAAGGTGGAGCAAGCCATGGAAAGGTGGAGCAAGCCAGAGAAACGTCGAGGAAGCCAGAGAAAGGTGAGGCAAACCGGGAAAAGGTTGAGCAAGTTAGAGAAGTATGGAGCAATCTAGAGAAAGGTGGAGCAACCCAGAGAATGGTGAGCAAGCTAGAGAAAGGTGGAGCAAGCCAGAGAAGGTGGAGCAAGCCAGAGAATGGTGAGCACGCTAGAGAAAGGTGGAGCAAACCAAAGAAAGGTGGAGCAAGCCAGAGAAAGGTGGAGCAAGCCGGAGAAAGGTGGAGCAAGCCAGAGAACGGTGGAGCAAGCCAGAGAAAGGTGGAGCACGTCAGAGAAAGGTGGAGCAAGCCAGAGGACGGTGGAGCAAGCCAGAGAACGGTGGAGCAAGCCAGAGAAAGGTGGAGCACGTCAGAGAAAGGTGGAGCAAGCCAGAGAAGGTGGAGCAAGCCAGAGAATGGTGAGCACGCTAGAGAAAGGTGGAGCAAACCAAAGAAAGGTGGAGCAAGCCAGAGAAAGGTGGAGCAAGCCGGAGAAAGGTGGAGCAATCCAGAGAAAGGTGGATCAAGCGAAAGAATGGTGGAGCAAGCCAGAGAAAGGTGGAGCACGTCAGAGAAAGGTGGAGCAAGCCAGAGAAAGGTGGAGCAAGCCAGAGAAAGGTGGAGCAAGCCAGAGAATGGTGAAGCAAGCCAGAGAACGGTGGAGCAAGCCAGAGAAAGGTGGAGCAAGCCAGAGGACGGTAGAGCAAGCCAGAGAACGGTGAAAGAAGCCAGAGAAACGTTGAGCAAGCCAGAGAACAGTAGAGCAAGCCAGAGAACTGTGGAGCAAGACAGAGAATGGTGCAGCAAGCCAGAAAATGGGGGAGCAAGCCAGAGTACGGTAGATCAAGCCAGAGAAAGGTGAGGCAAGCCTGAGAATGGTTAAGCAAGCCAGAGAAAGATGGAGCAAGCCAGAGAAAGGTGAAGCAAGCCAGAGAAACGTGGAGCAATCCAGGGAAAGGTGAAGCAAGCCAGAGAAAGGTGGAGCCAGCCAGGGAAAGGTGAAGCAAGCAAGAGAAATTTGGAGTAAGCCAGAGAAAGGTGGAGCAAGTCTGGGAAAGGTGGCACAACCTAGAGAAAGGTAGAACAAGCCAGAGAAAGTTGGAGCAAGCCAGGGAAAGGAGGAGCAGTTTAGAGAAAGCTGGTGCAAGCGGAGAATGGTAGAGCAAGCCAGAGAAAGGTGGAAAAAGCCCGGGAAAGGTGGAGCAAGCCAGAGCAAGGTGGAGCAAGCGAGGGAAAGGTGGAGCAATCCAGAGAATGGTGGAGCAAGGCAGAGAAAGGTGGAGCAAGCCGGGGAAAGGTGCAGCAAGCCAGAGAAAGGTGGAGCAAGCCAGAAAAAGGTGGAGCAAGCTAAAGAAAGGCGGAGCAAGCTATAGAAAGGTGGAGCAAGCTGGAGAAAAGCGGAGCAAGCTAGAGAATGGTTGAGCAAGCCAAAGAAAGGTGGAGCAAGCCAGAAAAAGGTGGAGGTACCAGGAGAATGGTGGAGCAAGCCAGAGAAATGTGGAGCAAGCCAGAGAACAATAGAGCAAGCCAGAAAACAATGGAGCAAGTCATGGAACGGTGAAGCAAGCCAGAGCAGGGTGGAGGAAGCCAGAGAATGGGGGAGGAAGCCAAAGAATGGCGGAGCAAGCCAGAGACCAGCTGAGCAAGCCAGAGAAAGGTGAAGAAAGCCAGAGAACAGGTGACCAAGCAAGAGGATGGTGGAGTAAGCAGAGATCGGTGGAGCAAGCGAGACACAGGTGAAGCAAAGCAGAGAAAGGTGGAGCAAGCCAGAGAAAGGTGGAGCAATCCAGAGAACGGTCGAGCAAACTAGAAAAAAGTGGAGTAAGCAGAGACAGGTAGAGGAGGCTAGGCAAAGGTGGAGCAAGCTAGATGAAGGTGAAGCAAGACAAAGACAGGTGGAGCAAGCCAGAAAAAGGTGGAGGAAGCAAGTAAAAGGTGGAGCTAGCCAGAGAATGGTGGAGCAAGCCTAAGGAAGGTGAAGCACGCCAGAGAAAAGTGGAGCAAGCCAGAGAAAGGTGGAGCAAGTCAGAGAAACATCGAGCAAGCCAGTGAAAGGTATAGCAAGCCATAGAAAGGTAGAGCAAGCCAGAGAAAGGTGGAGCACAAAAGGGAACATTGGAGCAAGCCAAAGAAAGGTGGAGCCAGACAGAGAAAGGTGGAACAACCTAGAGAAAGGTGGAGCAAGCTAAAGAAAGATGAAGTAAGCCATAGAAAGGTGGAGCAAGCCAGAGAACATTGGAGCAAGCCAGAGAAAGGTGGAGCAAGCTAGGGAACAGTGGAGTAAGCTAGAGAGTGGTGGAGGAAGCTAGAGAAGGGTGGAGCAAGGCAGAGAAAGATGGAGCAAGCGAGAGAACGGTGGAGCAAGCCAGAAAACGCTTGAGCATGCCAGAGAATGGTTGGACAAGCCAGAGAATGGTGGAGCAAGCCAGAGAACGATGTTGCAAGCCACAGAAAAGTCGAGCTAGCCAGAGAACGGTGGAGCAAGCCAGAGAATGGTAGAGCAAGCTAGAGAACAGTGGAGCAATCCAAAGAATGGCGGAGCAAGCCAGAGAAAGGTGGAGCATGTCTGATAACAGTGGAGCAAGCCAGAGAAAGGTAGAGCAAGCTAGGAAAAGGTGGAGTAAACCAAAGAAAGGTGGAGCAAGCCATCAAATGATGGAGCAAGCCAGATGATGGTTGAGCAAGCCTGAGAATGTTGGAGCATGCCAGAGAGCGGTGGAGCAAGCCAGAGAAAGGTGGAGCAAGCCAGGGAGCGGTAGAGTAAGCCAGAGAACAGTTGAGCAAGCCAAAGAAAGGTGGAGCAATCCAGAGAAAGGTAAAGCAAGCAAGGGAAAGATGGAGCAAGTCAAAGAAAGGTGGAGGAAGCCAGAAAATGGTGGAGCGAGCCAGAGAAAGGTGGAGCGTGACACAAAACGGTGAATCACGTGAGTGAAAGGTGGAGCAAGCCAGCAAACAGTGGAGCAAGCCAGAGAATGTTGGAGCACGCCAGAGAGAGGTGGAGCAAGCCAAAGAACAACGGAGCAAGCCAGAGAAAGGTGGAGCAAGCCAGTGAGATGTGGAGCAGGCCATAGAAGGGTGCAGCAGGCCAGAGTATAGGGTAGTAATCCAGAGAGAGGTGGAGCAAGCCAGAGAAGAGTGGAGCAAGTTAGAGAACAGTGAAGCAAGTCAAAGAGAGCTGGGGCAAGCCAGAAAAGGTGGAGCAGGACAGTGAAGGGTAGAGGTGTCAATGCGCCGGATAGCAACAGTCTAGAAAACGGGTCCCGACATGGGAGGCCGCCAACCACTCTTGGTATTGCAACCAAGATAACATATCACACTAAAACGAGGGTCCAGATGTTAGGTTTGTTTGGTTTGCAACCTTACGAAGTCCGCATGTTGGACTTTAGTGTCTACCTTTGGTTTGACACTCTGTGAGGAGTCTCAGAGGCAAGAACTGTAAATGGATGCATGCAAGGTACAGGCTTTTATACTTGCAAAGCTTTACTAAAGCTTCTGCTTGTAGTGGCTCCACTAGAGCCAACCTCAACCTACAGTCCTACTTGGCGCATCCTTAGACTGCCAAGTGTCATCTTCAAAGCAGGCTTTAGTAAGCTTCTTCAAAGCAATCTGTCCCAGTTTGGGCCACGAAGAGAATTACGGCCGTCGCGGGGACTGAGCCCGCGACCTCTCGTTTGAGACTCCGTTGCCTACTCAACCAGGCCAAAAAGGTATGGTTCCTATGATGAGCCACAGGGTACACACCCATAATGGGCAGTGCATTGCTGGCCCATCTCATAACAGACCAAGGGGACGTACTCCATGGAGCAGTGCATACCTTGTCTGTATGTGTAGCTAGCTAGCTAGGTAGTGGGAAGGGTGTATACTATTTCAACAAATCTCCCCCTTGCACCCCTTTCCATCTGTTGCTTACTATGCTCCATCAATGCCTTAGGCCCCACCCTTCCTCTGCCGCATTCCTCATGCCAGATCCACGAATGCCCGCATAGTGCAAGTCGCTCTCTAGCGACTTGGTCATGCAGTCAGCAAGCATGTTCTTTGTTTCGCAGTGCTGCAAGTCCACTACATTCTTCATGACCAGATCACGCGAGTAGTGGTAACATATGTCGATGTGCTTTGTTTGCTGGGCGATGATCTCGTCTTCAGCCATGGAGATGGCGATCATGTTGTCCACGTGTACGACCGTGGCATCCTCCTATGGCACTCTCATTTTGCCAAGCAAGCTGCGCAGCCACTGAATCTCCTTGCACAACTCAGATAAAGCAATGTACTCTGCCTAAGCTGTGGACACGGAAACACAATCCTGCTTCCCGCTCGCACATGAGATGGCAGTGCCATTCAAGCTGCACACATATCCAGAGGTGGATTTATAGTCGTCGAGGTTTCCTCCCTAGTCAGCATCGGTGTAGCACTTCTGAAGAAGGTGTTCTGTTCATTCTTCGCCTCCAAGGATGAGGCCCATGTGCCGTGTCTTCTGTAGGTGGCGCAAGATGCGCTTGACTGCCTGCCAATGTTGTGGACCGGGGTTGGCCACAAATCCGCTCACTTGTCCCATAGCATAGCCGATGTCTGGACGAGTCCCTACCATGGCGTACATGATGCTATCCATGGCGGACTGGTAGGGGATGTCTTGCATCTAACTTTGTTCTGCTTTGTTTCTTGGCGACATGGAGGCCTTCAACTTTGTATCAGTCGTCATTGGGGTACTGACAGGTTTGCAGTCTTCCATGTGGTAGCACTTCAGTACCTCATCGATGTATTTGGTTTTGGTTGAGTTTGATGGTATCTACTACTCGGTTGTGGTGGATGAGAATCCTGAGGTAGTACTGAAGAGGACCCATGTCCTTCATCTTGAACCTTTTACTGAGGTCAGACTTCAGCTCATCTAGCAGCTCGACAGAAGACGAGCAGATGATCAGATCATCCACATACAACGCAACCAACATCAGCCCTCCCCCATCATCGCGCACGTACATGCTTGGGTCATTATGGCAATGCACGAAGGAGAGACCAGTCATGAAACCGTCCATCTCTTTGTACCACATCCTTGGGGCTTGTTTCATCTCGTACAGCACTTTTACCAGCTTGCACACCTTGCCCTTGGGAGCTTTGACTCCTTCGTGTACCTCCATCTGCACTTCTTTGTCAAGCTTCCCATAAAGAAAAGCTTTCTTGACGTCCATCTAGTGTATCTTGAGGTTCTTTGTGGCTGCAATGCCAAGGAGAGAGCGAATCGAGGCAAAGGTCATGACGGGCGCAAACGTCTCATCGTACTCACATCATGGGCGTTGAGAGAACCCTTTAGCCACTACCCTTGCCTTGAACTTGTTGATGCTGCCGTCTTGCTTCTTCTTCACTCAGAGGACCCACTTGGATCCCACCACGTGGGCCTTGTCGGGTCTATCCACCAGCATCCAGATGCCGTTTTCGGCAATGGACGCGAGCTCGCTGTCCACTACCTCCTTCCACTTGGCCGCATCTGGGCCATTCATCGCCTCCGCCACTGTGGATGGCTCTCCCTGAGCCATGCACGACCAGCTAAGGCCGGTCCAATCATCGTCATACTACAAAGGTGCTNGCTTCTTCTTCACTCAGAGGACCCACTTGGATCCCACCACGTGGGCCTTGTCGGGTCTATCCACCAGCATCCAGATGCCGTTTTCGGCAATGGACGCGAGCTCGCTGTCCACTACCTCCTTCCACTTGGCCGCATCTGGGCCATTCATCGCCTCCGCCACTGTGGATGGCTCTCCCTGAGCCATGCACGACCAGCTAAGGCCGGTCCAATCATCGTCATACTACAAAGGTGCTTTCTTTGGTTGCAAACCACGCTAGGGTGTTGGTGCGGCTTCTTGCTTTGGCCTGGTGCTTCCACTGGTGGTGGTTTGTCATCGTCCTCGTCAGAAGAGTCCTTAGACTCCAAGTCAGACTCGAAAGCCTCGGACGTCTCGGTATTCGCGTCCATGTCAGATGTTGTGTCATCCTCCACAGCTACTCTCCCATTCCCACCACCTTCTGGCAAAGCGAGCCAGTTGTCGGGTGCTTGGTCTCCGGACTGAAGCAAAACTATCCACTCTCCCGCTTTGGGAGCAAGGTTCGGGTCCAGTAGCTCTCCGTTTTCAAGGGTGCATTCATCAAACACAACGTTGCGGCTCTTCACAAGCCTGCCTGCTGCCTGGTCCCAAAGCCGATAGGCTTTGTGTGATGTGTCGTACCCAACCATGACGCACTTCTTAAAACGTGCGTCCAGCTTGCCTCCACCTTCTCCCGACTAGATCTTCACTCATGCAGTTGACCCGAACACCTTCAGATGAGATGCGTTGGGTTTCTTTCCCAACCATGCTTCCTGTGGGGTCTTTAGCTGCTTGTCCTGCTCCTTTCCACCCTTTTGCAAGGCAGTTGCTGGTTTGAGGTTGAAGAGGAAGCAGGCCGTTGTTGCTGCTTTAGCCCAAAAGCGAGGTGGGAGCTTGGCACCGAAGAGCATGCTTCGCACCATGCGAAGCCGGGTCTAGTTCATCGTCTCGGCCACGCCATTGCTTTTGGGGTTGTAAGGGGTGGTTTGCTCATGGTAGATGCCATGATGCTTGAGCCAAGGCTTGCATGCCTCGTACTCACCCCTGTCGTCACTCTAGAGTGTCTTCACTTTCTTGGATGTTTGCTGTTGTACCATGGCGACGGACTCGATGAGCTTTTCTTTGACCTCTCCCTTCTTTTTGAGGAAGTAGATCTACAGGTTGCGGTTGCAGTTGTCAATGAAGGTCAGGAAGTACTTGCTTCCTCTGTTAGATGGTGTGCAGAAGGATCCACAAACGTCACTGTATACTAGCTCCAAGACATGCTCGGCTCGTTGACCTCCTCTCCCAAACGGCTTCTTCTTTGCCTTCGCTTGGAGGCATGGTTCACACAATGTACACCCTTTGCCATGCTTCATGGTGCACCCTTCCATGGATTACCTCTTGCTCTTGCATCTTCTGCAGTGTGCTGTTGGCCACATGGCCAAATCGCCGGTGCCACAGCTCAGTGTCAGTGTCCTTGGTTGATGTGGCGGCCGTAATTGTTGCCGTTGGTGCATCATTTGGCCCCGATACCACTATCTTGGTGGCACATGCAAGTCCCTCATCCGACGCGTTGGTGAATTTGGTTTGAAGCACGTAGAGGCCGTCGACTCTTGGAACTTGAAGCATGAGGTCGTCTTTGGTGTACAAAATCTGGATGTCCTCGTTTTTTAGGGCAACCGCTTCCTTGTTGGTGAAGACCACCGTCATGTTG
>SZWC01000192.1:341060-370315 GCA_023375785.1 Penium margaritaceum
TCATCCGACGCGTTGGTGAATTTGGTTTGAAGCACGTAGAGGCCGTCGACTCTTGGAACTTGAAGCATGAGGTCGTCTTTGGTGTACAAAATCTGGATGTCCTCGTTTTTTAGGGCAACCGCTTCCTTGTTGGTGAAGACCACCGTCATGTTGTTGTCGGTGATTTGTGAGACGGACAGCAAGTTGGCTGCAAAGGAGGGCATGTACACCACCTTGTGAAGATTGACCGGCTTCTGCGTACCGTTCACATTGAACGTGATCACCTTGTCCCCTTTGTGCATGGCTTGGACGATGCCGCCGTTTGCACACTTGATGCGCATGACAGATTCGGCCATGGAGACAAATCCACCTTTCTCTTTTAGTGAGTGGTGGTTGGTGCCCGAGTCAAGGGCTAATGCCCCGGGCCTAAGGATTGCAGCCCTCTTCATGGGCAGCCCCCTAGCCATCATGTTGGTGAGCTCCTTCTTCTCCTTCCTACCCCTGTTCCCGCCTTTTTTTTGGGACTACGGCAGTCCCTAGCCCAGTTCCCAGCCTTGCCACAGTTGTGACAGCTTTCCGGCAGTGCCATCAGGAGGATCATGGCACGCATCTTGGATTCAAGATTCCGTTCTATTTGTTGGACCTCTTGCAGCACGTTGTCAAATGACTACAAAAATGCAGGTATCGATTCTCCTTTGCTCACCCTCATTGACGTCAATCTTTGGAAGATAAAGAGTTGGTTTACTAGGGTGTTTGATTGATGCACGCGTGCAAGTCTTGCATAGGACTCGAAAGCCAACGTGCATCCCGTGATGTGGGTGTGTTGAGTCTTGTTGATGGACGTCACAAGAATGGCGAGAGCCATGTTGTTCTTCATCATCCATGCTACAAGCTCAGCCACATGCATCGTCACGGTCACATCGACGGGTGCTGTCTTGGTCCCTTTTGGGATGTCAATGTAGCCACGCACGTGCATGACACTCTCAAACTGCCATTTCCTTAAGGGAAAACCTGTCCCTGTGAATTGGGACATACCGGCCTCAAGGCGGGCTTGAGTTGGATCCGCCATTTTGTGCAATTGCTCATCTTCTTTGCTTTGCTGCTACTTTGCCTCGTTGAAGCCGATGAGGCTGATTCGGCTGCAAACTATGACCATTGTCAAAAGGAGCAGTTGATTCCGTTGCATACCTCTTCCACCGATGACCGCCTAAGGCAATGGTACCATCGTGAAAGATTGGACTTGGGGTCATACCACCTTCTGAAAAAGGGTAGAGCTTTATCCCGTTAGGGCTCGAGGGTCTTTTCCAACATGGACTGAGCTGTTTCTCATGCCCTAGTCTGCCACGTGCGCGCACCCTACTTGAAGAAGCCGATGGAGCCGATGGAGCAAATGGAGCCATCCAATGATCCTCTCCCAATTGTACCTGTGCGCCCTGCAAGCCCACGCGCTAGTCAGTCTTGGAAGCGTGCCTTAGAACAAGAAGCATGAGACCATAACCCTTTCTCACTGTGCCGGATAGCAACGGTCTAGAAAGCGGGTCCCGACATGGGAGTCCGCAAACCACTCTTGGTATTACAGCGAAGATAACATATCACCCTCGAACGAGAGGTCCACACTTTAGGTTTGTTTGGTTTACAACCTCACGAAGTCCGCATGTCGGTCTTTAGTGTCTACCTTTGGTTGGACACTCTGTGAGGAGTCTCAAAGGCAAGAACTGTAAATGGATGCATGCAAGGTACAGGCTTTTAAACTTGCAGAGCTTTGCTAAAGCTTCTGCTTGTAGTGGCTCCACTGGAGCCAACCTCAACCTACAGTCCTACTTGGCGCGTCCTTAGACCACCAAGTGTCATCCTAAAGGCAGGCTCTATTAGGATTCCTAGAAGCTCCCTGTCCCAGTTTGGGCCACAAAGAAAATTGTGGCCGTCACGGGGATGGAACCCCTACCTCTTGTTTGAGACTCCGTTGCCTATTCAACCAGGCCAAAAAGGCATGGTTCCTGTGATTAGCCACAGGGGACATACCCACTATAGGCAGTGCATTCCTGGCCCATCTCAGAACAGACCAAGGGGACGTACTCCATAGAGTAGTGCATGCCTTGTCTGTATGTGTAGCTAGCCAGCTAGGCAGTGGACAAGGTGCATGCTACTTCAACAAGAGCAAGCCAGTAAAAAAATTGAGCAAGCCAGAGAACGGTGGGGCAAGTCAGAGAACGGTGGAGCAAGCCAGAGAACAGTGGAGCAAAACAAAGAAAAGTGGAGCAAGCCAGAGAAATGTGGAGCAAGCCAGACAAAGGTAAAGCAAGCCAGAGAATGGTAGATCAGGCAAGAGAGTGGTGAAGTAGGCTGAAGAAAGGTGAAGTAGGCCATAGAAAGGTGGAGCAAGCCAAAGAATCAATGGAACAAGCCAGAGAACAGTGGAGTAATCCAGAGAACGGTGGAGCAAGCCAAAAAATGGTGGAGCAAGGCAGAGAACAATGTAGGAATCTTCAGAACAGTGCAGCAAGCAAGAGAAAGGTGGAGCACGCCAGAGAAAGGTGGAACAGGCCAGAGAAAAGTGGAGCAAGCCTGTGAAAAGTGGATCAAGTTAGAGGAAAGTGGAGCAACTCAGAGACTGGTGGAGAAAACAAGACAAAGGTAGAGCAAGCCTGAGAACAGTGGATCAAGCCAGAGAATGGTGGAACAAGCCAGAAAAAGGTGATCTGAGTCACAGAAAGGTGGAGTAAGCCAGAGAAAGGTGGAGCAGGCCAGAGAAAGGTGGAGACGGACAAAGAAAGGTGGACCACACCAGGCAGCAGTGGAGCAGGTGAGACAAAGGTGGAGTAGGCCAGAGGAAGGTAGAGCAAGCATGAGAACATTGGAGCAAGCCATAGAATGATGGAGAAAGCCAGAGAACGGTGGAGTAGGCCAGAGAAAGGCGGAGCAGGCTAGGGAAAGGTGGAGCAGGCCAGAAAAAGGAGGAGCAACCAAGAGAAAGTGAAAGCAAGCCAGATAGAGGTGGAGCAAGCCAGATAATAGTCGAGCGAGCAAGAGAATGGTGGAGGAAGGCAGAGAATAATGGAGCAAGCCACAAAATGGTAGAGCAAGCTAGAGAACGGTGGAGCAAGCCAGAGAAATGTAGAGCAAGCCAAAGAAAGGTGGAGCAAGCCTGAGAACAGTGGAGCAAGTCGGAGGAAGGTGGAGCAAGCCAGAGAAAGGTGGAGCAAGCTAGAGAAAGGAATAGCAAGACAAAAACAGTGCAGCATGCGAGACAATGGTGGAGCAACCCAGAAAAAGGTGGAGCAAGCCAGAGCAAGCCAGGGAAAGGTGGAGCAAGTCAGAGAAAGATGGAGCAAGCTAAGGAAAGGTGGAGCAAGCCAAAGAAAGGTGGAGCAAGCCAGGGAGAGGTGGAGCAAGCCAGAGAAATGTAGAGCAAGCTAGAGAACAATGGAGAAATCCAGAGAAAGGTGGAGCAAACAAAAGAAGGGGGGAGCAAGCCAAGGAAAGGTAAAGCAAGACAGAGAAAGATGGAGAAAGCCAGGGAAAGGTGGAGAAACTCAGAGGAAGGTGGAGCAAGCGAAGGAACGGTGGAGCAAGCCAGAGAAAGGTGGAGCAAGCCAGAGAACGCAGAGCAAGCCAGGGAAAAGTGGAGCAAGCCAGAGAAAGGTTCAGCAAATCACAGAATGGTGGTGCCAGCCAAAAACGATGGAACAAGCTAGAGAACCGTGGACCAAGCCAAAGAAAGGTGGAGCAAGGCAGAGAAAGGTGGAGCAAGGCAGAGAAATGTAGAGCAAGCCAGAGAAAGGTAGAGCAAGTAAGAGAAGAGTAAAGCAAGCCAGGGAAACGTGGATCAAGCCAAGAAAAGGTGAAGCAAGCCGGAGAAAGGTGGAGCAAGCAAGAGAACGATAAGGCAAGCCTGATAACGACTGAGGAAGCCAAAGAATGTTGGAGCAAGCCCGAGAATGATGGAGCAAGCCAGAAAAAGGTGGAGCAAACGAGAGAAGAGTAGAGCAAGCCAGAGAGCAGTTGAGCAAGCCAGAGAAAGGTGGAGCAATCCACAGAAAAGTGGAGGAAGCCAGAGAAAAATGGAACAACCCGGAGAAACGTGGAGCAAGCCACAAAAAGGTGGAGCAGGCAAAAGATAGGTGGAGCATGCTAGAAAATGGTGGAGCAAGGCAAAGAAAGGTGCAGTAAGCCAGCAAAGGTTGGAGCAAGACATAGAAAGTTGGAGCAAGCCAGGGAAAGGTGGAGCAAGCCAAAGAATGGTGGAGCAAACAAGAGAAAGGTGGAGCAAGCCAGTGAAAGGTGGAGCAGGCCAGAGAAAGGGGGATCAGGCAAGAGAAAGCTGGAGCAAGCCGTAGAAAGGTGGAGCGAGCCAGAGAACAGTGGAGCCATCTGGAGAACGGTGGAGCAAGCCAGATAACTGCGGACCAAGCCAGAGAACGGTGGAGCAAGCTAGAGAATGGTGGAGCAAGCCAGAGAAAGGTGCAGCAAGCCAGGCAACGGTGGACCAAGTCAGAGAACGGGAGAGCAAGTCAGAGAACGGTGGAAAAATTCAGAGAACGCTGGAGCAAGTCAGAGAACGGTGGAGCAAGCCAGAGAGCGGTGGAGCAAGCGAGAGAACGGTGGAGCAAGCCAGAGACTGGTGGAGCAAACCAGAGAATAGTAGAGCAAGCCAGAGAACGGTGAAGCAAGATAGAGAACAGTGGAGCAAGCCAGAGGAAGGTGGAGCAAGCTAGTGAAAAGTGAAACAAGCCAGAGAAAGGTGGAGCAAGCCACAGAGAGGTTGAGTAAGCCAGAGAAAGAGGGAGCAAGCCAGAGAACGGTGGAGCAAGCAAGAGAGTGATGGAGAAAGCTAGAGAAAGGTGGAGCAGGCCAGAGAATGGAGGAGCAAACCTGATAAATGTGGAGCAAGCCAGAGAACGGAGGAGCAAGCCAGAGAAATCTTCAGTAACCTAGAGAAAGGTGGAGCATAACAGAGAAAGGTAGAGGAGGACAGAGAACCGTGGAGTAAGCCAGAGAAAGATGGAGCAAGCAAGAGAACGGTGGAGCAAGCCGGAGAACGGCTGAGCTAGCAACAGAAAGGTGAAGCAAGCCAGAGAGTGGTGGAGTAAGCCACATAACAGTGGAGGAAGCTAGAGAAAGGTGGAGCAAGCCTGAGGAAGGTGGAGCAGGCCAGAGAAAGGTGGAGCAAGTCAGTGAACGGTGGATCAAGCTAGAGAAAGATGGAGGAAACCAGGGAATGGTTGAGCAAGCCAAAGAGAGGTGGAGCAAGCCAGACAACGGTGAAACAAGCTAGAGAAAGGTGGAGCATGACAAGGAAAGGTTGAGTAAGCCAGAGAAAGGTGGAGTAATCCAGAGAACGCTGAGCAAGCCATGGAAAGGTGTAGAAAGCAAGAAAAACATTGAGCAAGCTAGAGAATGGTGGTGTAAGCCAAAGGAAGGTGGAGCAAGGTAGAGAAAGGTGGAGCAAGGCAGAGAAAGGTGGAGCAAGGGAGAGAATGGTGGAGCAAGCCAGAGAACGGTGGAGCAAGCAAGAGAAGGGTAGAGCAAGCCATAGGATGGTAGAGCAAGCCAAAGAAAGGTGAAACAAGTCAGAGAACGGTAAGGCAAGGCAGAGAATGATTGAGCAAGCCAGACAAAGGTACAGAAATCAAGAGAAAGGTGGAACACATGAGAGAAAGGTGGAGCAAGCAAGAGAAAAGGCAAGCAAGCCAGAGAAAGGTGGAGCACACCAGAGAACGGTGGAGCAAGCCAGAGAAAGGTGGAGCAAGCCAGAGAAAGGTGGAGCAAGCCAAAGAACGATGAAGCAGGCCAAAGAAAGGTTGAACAAGCTACAGAAATGTGGAGAAAAATAGAGAAACGGGGAGCAGGACTGAGAACAGTCGAGCAAGCCAACAAAAGATTGAGCAAGCCAGAGAACAGTGGAGCAAGCCAAAGAACGGTGCGGCAAGCCAGAGAAAGGTGGAGCAAGCCAGAGAACGGTAGAGAAACCTTTTGAAAGGTGGAGCATGCCAGAGAAAGGTGGAGCAGGCCAGAGAAAGGTGGAGCAAGTCAGAGAAAGATGGATCAAGCCAGAGAATTGTGGAGCAAGCCGGAGAATGGTGGAGCAAGCCAGAGAAAGGTGGAGCAATCCAGAGAATAGTGGAGCAAGTAAGAGAACAGTGGAGCAAGCCAGAGAAAGGTGAAGCAAGCTAGAGAACGGTGGAGCAAGACAGAGAGAGGTGGTGCAGGCCAGATGAAGGTGGAGCAGGCCACAGAAAGTTGGAACAAGCCAGAGAACAGTGGAACAGGTGAGAGAATGGTGGAATATGCCAGAGAAAGGTAGAGCAATGCAGAGAACAGTGGAGCAAGCCAGAGAATGTTGGAGCTAGCAAGAGAATGGTTGATCAGGCCAGACAATGGTGGAGCAGGCCAGAGAGGAGGGAAGCAGGTGAGAGAAAGGTGAAGCAGGTGAGAGAAAGGTGGAGCAGGCCAGAGAAAGTGGTATCAAGCCAGAGAGAGGTGGAGCAAGCTAGAGCACGGTGGACCAAACCACAGATCGGTGGAGCAAGCCAGAGAACGGTGGAGCAAGCCAGACAAAAGTGGAGCAATCCAGAGAAAGGAGGAGCAAGCCAGAGAAAGGTGGAGCAAGCCAGCGAATAATGGAACTAGCCAGAGAAAGGTGGAGCAAGCCAGTGAAAGGTGGAGCAAGCCAGAGAAAGGTGGAGCAAGCCAGAAAATGGTGGAGCATGCCAGATAATGGTGGAGAAAGCAAGAGAATGGTGGAGCAAACCAGAGAAATATAAGGCAAGCTAGAGAAAGGTGGAACAAGCCAGGGAATAGTGGAGCAAGCCGGGGAAATGTGGAGAAATCCAGGGAAAGGTAGAGCAGGTGAGAGAAAGGTGGAGCAAGCCAGAGAAAGATGGAGCAAGCTAGTGAAAGGTGGAGCAAGCCAGTGAAAGGTGGAGCAAGTCAGAGAACAGTGCAACAAGCATGAAACAGTAAAGCAAGCCAGAGAACGGTAGAGCAAGCCAGTGAAAGGTTGAGCAAGCTAGGGAAAGGTGGAGCAAGCCAGAAAAGGGTGGAGCAAGGTAGAGAAAGGTGGAGCAAGCCAGAGAAAAGTGGAGTAAGCCAGAGAACGGTGGAGCAAGGCAGAGAACGGTGGAGCAAGCCAGAAAACGGTGGAGCAAGTCACAGAGAGGTTGAGCAAGGCACACACAGGTGGAGCAAGTGAGAGAAAGGTGGAGAAAGCCGGAGAATAGTGGAGCAAGCCATAGAATGGTGCAGTAGGCCGCAGGAAGGTTGAGTAGGCCACAGAAAGGTGGAGCATGCCAGAGAAAGGTGGATCAAGGCAGAGAATGGTTGAGCAAGCCAGAGAACAGTGGAGCAAGCCTGAGAGGTGTGGAGCAAGCCAGGGAAAGGCGGAGTAAGTCAGAGAAAGGTGTGTCAGAAGAATGCAATGAGCGGAGATGGCAATAGCATAAGCAGGCAGAAGCAAATGGACATGCACAAGCACGTCAGTTCCCAGGAGCTAGTTGCAGAACTTGAGAAGAGATAAGGTATGAAAGATGGAGGTAGACAAGAACCGGTGAGAGAAAGTGCGAGCAAAGTGAGTGTTGGGTTAATGCGAGCTGAGCAAAGGATGATGGAGCAAAGAGAGGAGAGCTGGAAATAATTGGCAAAGGTGAAAGGAGAAAAGAACAAGTAGAGCAAGGACACGACAGAAAAGACTTAAATCCAAAGGGGAATAGAATTAAAATAACTGTTATGGTAAAACGTTGGATGGAAATCAAGAAGTTCAAGGCAAGGGTAGTGGGAAAGGGGTTCTCTCAACGCCGAGGATGTGAGTACGATGAGACGTTGGTACCTGTCGTGACTTTTGCCTCCATCCGCTCTCTCCTTGCAATTGCTGCCGCAAAGAACCTGTACATACACCAGATGGTCGTCAGGATATCTTTCCTCTATGGGAAGCTTGACAAGGAAGTGCTGATGGAGTTTCCTGAATAAGTCAAGGCTCCCAAGGGCAAGGTGTGCAAGTTGGTGAAAGCGCTCTACGGGTTGAAACAGACCCCAAGGATAGGGCAGAAAGAGATGGATGGTTTCATGACCGGTCTCTCCGTCTTGCATAGCCAAAATGGTCCATGCACATACGTGCACAATGATGGGAGTGGGCTGATCATCTGCTCTTCTTCGGTCGAGCTGCAGGATGAGCTGAAGTTTGACCTCAGCAAAATGTTCAAAACAAATGACATGGGTCCTATTGAGTACTACCTTGAGATCGCCATCCACCGCAAGAAAGCAGCAGGCATCATCGCATGCAACCAAACTAAATGCATTGGTGAGGTACTAAAGCGCTATCACATGGAAGACTGCAAGCCTGTCAGCACCCCAATGATGACCGATACAAAACTGAAGTCCTCAATGCCGCCAAGCAATGAAGCAAAGCGAAGGGAGATGCAAGACATCCCCTACCAGCTCACCGTGGGTAGCATCATGTACACCATGGTAGGTACTCATCCGGACATATGCTATGATGTGGGACAAGTGAGCAAGTTTGTGGCCAACCCAAGGCCACAACACTGGCAGGTAGTCAAGCGCATCTTGCGCTACTTGTAGAAGACATGTCACATGGGCCTCGTCCTTGGAGGCCGAGAAGGTACGGACCCCCTCTGCCTGAAGTGCTACACTGACGCTAACTAAAAAGGAAATCTTGATGACCGGAAATCCACCTCCCAATACATGTGCATCTTGAATGGCGCTGCCATCTCATGGGCCTGCAGGAAGCAAGGTTATGTATCGGTGTCCATGGCTGAGGCAAAGTTTGTTGCTCTGTGTAAGTTGTGCAAGGACACTCAGTGATTGTGCAGCCTCCTTGGCAAAAGGAGAGTGCTACAGGAGGATGCCACGGTTGTACATGTCGATAACATGAGCACCATCTCAATGGCTGAAGATGACATCATCTCCCGACAAACAAAGCACATCAACATACGTTACTACCACTCACATAACCTGGTCATGAAGAACGTGGTGCACGTGCAGCACTGCGGAACGAGGAGCATGCTTGCTGACAGCATGACCAAGCCGTTGGAGGGAGACTTTCACTATGCAGGCATTCGTGGACTTGGCATGAGGAGTGCGGGAGAGAAAGGGTGAGCCTCAAGACATCAATGGAGTCCATTGAGCAACAGATGGAAAGAGGTGCAAGGGAGAGATTTGTTGAATGGTATGCACCTTGTCCACTGGCTAGCTGGCTGGTTGCACGGAAAGACAATGTATGCAATTCTCTATGGAGCATGTCCCCTTGGTCATTTCTGAGATAGACCGGGAATGCACAGTCTATAATGGGTATGTCCCCTAGAGATCATCATAGGAAACAACATTGTGGCCTTGTTGGACAAGGCGCAAGAGCTCATGGGTCGCGGGCTCAAATCCCGCAACAGCTGCATTCTTCTTTGTGGCCCAAATGGGATAGGAAGCTTCTAGGAAGCTTACTAGAGCCTGGCTTGAGAATGACACTTGGCGGTCTTAGGACGCGCCAAGTAGGACGGTAGGTTGAGGTTGGTTCCTGTGAATCCAATATAAGCATAAGCATTAGCAACACTCTGCAAGTATAAAAGCATGTGCCCTGCATGCTTCCATTTACACTTGATGCCTTTGCGACTCCTCACAGAGTCTCCAACCAAGAGTAGACACTGAAAACCTTCATGAGGACTTTGTGATGTTGCAAACCAAATGAAATTAAAGTGTAGATCCCTTGTTTGAGGGTGATATGTTATCTTGGTTGCAATACCAAGAGCGGTTGGCAGCCTCCCATGTCGGGACCTGTTTTCTAGACCGCTTGTATGCGGCGCATTGACAAGGTGGAGCAGGCCCAAAAAGGTGGAACAAGCCAGATCATGGTGGAGCAAGCCAGAGAACGGTGGAGCAGACCACAGAAGGGTGGAGACGGCAAGACAAAGCTGGAGTATGCAATAGAAAGCTAGAGCAAGCCAAAGAAAGGTTGAGCGAGCCAGAGAACGGTGGAGCAAGCCAGAGAAAGGAAGAGCATGGCAAAGAAAGGTGGAGCAAGCCAGAGAAAGGAGGAGCAAGCCACAGAAAAGTGGATCAATGCAGAGAAAGGTGGAGCAAGGAAGTGAAAAGTGGAGCAAGCCAGAGAAAGGTGGAGCAGGCCAGATAAACGTGGAGCAAGCCAGAAAATGGTGGAGCAAGCCAGAGAACTGCAGAGCAAGCCAGAGAGCGGTGGAGCAAGCCAGATAACGGTGGAGCAAGCCGGAGAAAGGTGGAGCAAGCCAGATAAAGGTGGAGCAAGGAACAAAAAGGTGGAGCAAGCCAGGGAGAGATGGAGTAAGCCATAGAAAGGTGGATAATGCCAGATAAATGTGGAGTAAGCAAGGGAAAGGTGGAGCAAGCCAGAGAAAGGTGGAGCAAGTCACAGAATGGTTGAGCAAGCAAGAAAAAGGTGGAGCTAGCAGGAGAAAGGTAGAGCAAGCCAAGTAACAGTGGAGCAAGCAAGAGAACGGTGGAGCACGCCAGAGAACGGTGGAGCAAGCCACACAACGGTGGAGCACGCCAAAGAAAGGTAGAGGGAGCTAGAGAAAGGTGGAGCAAGCCAAAAAAAGTGGAGGAAGCCAGAGAAAGGCGGAGCAAGTCAGAGTACGGTGAAGCAAGCCAGAGAAAGGTGGAGCAAGCCAGGGAAAGTTGGAGCAAGCTAGAGGAAGGTAGAGCAAGCAAGAGAAATATGGAGCAAGCCAGGGAAAGGTAGAGCAAACCAGATAAAGGAGGAGTAAGCCAGAGAATGGTGGAGCTAGCCAGAGAAAGGTGGAGCAAGCAAGAAAATGGTTGAGAAAGCCAGAGAAAGGTTGTGGAAGCCAGCAAAATGAAGAGCAAGCCACAGAAAGGTAGAGCAAGGTAGGAAAAGGTGGAGTGAGCCAGAGAAAGGTGGAGGGAGCTAGAGAAAGATGGAGCAGGCCAGAGAAAGGTGAAGCAAGCCAAGGAAAGGTCGAGCAAGCCAGAGAAAGGTGGAGCAAGCCAGAGATCGGTGGAGCAAGCCAGGGAACCGTAGAGCAAGCCATAGAAAGGTGGAGCAAGCCTGGAAAAGGTGGAGCAAGCCAAAGAAAGGTGGAGCAAGCCAGAGAAATGTGGAGCAAGCCAGGGATAGGTGGAGGAAGTAACAGGAAGGTGGAGCAGGCCAGAGAAAAGTGGAGCAGGCCATGGAAAGGTGGAGCAAGACAGAGAAAGGTAAAGGAAGCCAGAGAATGCTGGATTAAGCCAAAGAAAGGTGTAGTTAGCCATAGAATGATGGAGTAAGCCAGAGAAAGGTGGATCAAGAAATAGAAAGGTAGAGGAAGCCAGAGAAAGACGGAACAAGCCAGAGAAAGGTTGAGCACGCGAGGGAAAGGTGGAGCAAGCCAGTTAAAGGCGGAGCAAGCCAGAGAAAGGTGGAGCGAGCCAGAGATGGATGGAGGAAGCCAGAGAACAGTGGAGGAAGCGAGATAAAGGTGGAGTGAGAGAAAGAAATGTGGACCAGGCCAGAGAAAGGTGGAGCAGGTCAGAGAACGATGGCGTAATGCAGAGGAAGGTGAAGCAAGCTACGGAATGGTGGAGCAAGTTAGAGAATGATGGAGCAAGCAATAGAATGGTGGAGCATTCCAGAGAACGGTTGAGCAAGCCAAGGATAGGTGGAGCATGCCAGAGAACGGTGCAGCAAGCCAGATAATGATAGAGCAAACCAGAGTACAGTGGAGTAACTCAGAGAACGGCGGAGCAAGCCAGAGAACGGTGGAGCAATCAAGTGAACAGTGGAGCAATCTACAGGAAGGTGGAGCAAGCCACGGAAAGGTGGAGTAAGCCAGAGAGAGGTGGAGCAAGCCAGAGAACGGTGAAGCAAGCCAGAGAATGGTGGAGCAGGCCAGAGAAAGGTGGAGCAGGTTAGAGAAAGGTGGAGTATAACAGAGAAAGATGAATGGAGCTAGAGAAAGGTGGAGCAAGCAAGAGAAAGGTGGAGCAAGCCAGAGAAAAGGGAAGCAAGCCAGAGAAAGGTGAAGCAAGCCAGACAATGGTGGAGCAATCCAGAGAACGGTGGAGCAAACCAGAAAACGCTGGACCCGGCCAGATGACGGTGGAGCAAGCCACAGAAAGGTGGAGCAAGCCAGAGAAAGGTGGAGCAAACCAGAGAAAGGTGGAGCAAGCCAAGGAAAGGTGGAGTAAGCCAGAAAAGGTTGGAGCAAACGAGAGAAATACGGAGCAAGGCAGGGAAAGGTGGAGCAAGCCACAGAAAGGTAGACAAAGCGAGAGAAAGGTAGAGCAAGCCAGAGAAAGGTGGAGCAAGCCAAAGAAAGGTGGAGAAAGCCAGAGAAAGGCAAAGCAAGCAAGCAAAAGGTGGAGTAAGCCACAGATAGGTGGAGCAAGCCAGAGCAAGACGGAGCAAGCCTGAGAAAGATGGAGCAAGCCAGAGAAAGGTGAAGCAAGCTAGAGAAAGGTGGAGGAAGCAAGAGAAAGCAGGAGCAATCCAGGAAACAGTGTAGTAAGCCAGTGGAAGGTGGAGTAAGCCAGAAAATGGTAGAGCAAGTCGGAGATGGATGGAACAAGTCAGAAAACGGTGGAGTAAGCCAGAGAAAGGAGGAGCAAGCTAGCGAAAGGTGAACTAAACCAGAGAAAGGTGGAGCAAGCAAGAACAAGGTGGAGAAACCAAGGGAAATGTGGAGCAAGCCAGAGTAAGATGTGTTGAAGATTTGCCCCTCTGCATGCCCAAGTGCGGCGCCGGGAGGCGCTGATGAGGCGACAGAGAGAGGAAAAATCCTCGTCGACGGATCTGGCAACTTGCTGATTGCTCGGATCCTAAAAACAAGGATTGCCCCTGAACGTTGACGTGTTGCTGAACCGGGTAAAAGTTGTTTCACCAAAATCGGACAAGTAACGAGGGAGATATGGACTTCCGAAGTTGGGGTGTGCGCGGCAGCTCTGGGAGTCGGCCGCGGTTTGACCGGAGGTGGATAATCCACCTGACCAAGTAGCAAAAGTCCATCTAAAGATTTTGCTTGGGAAGGGCTTTTGAGGATCCGGCGAATGATCCGCCGGATGCCAGTAGTGTACATTGTTACTGAAGGGCTTAGCCAAATTTCTGGCTCGGCGTCCGGAACTCAGTAGTACATTTTGTTACTCGGGGACTTGGTCAAAACTTCGACTGCATGTCCGCGAACAGGTTTCGACCCACATTCATCCCCATCACCAAACTCGATGATTAACTCATCAAAACAGACCCCAAAGGCGTAAGGGGCACCGCCACTACGCGTAGGGACATCTGCGCCTCCGGAGTGGCGTTTTGATGGGTCCTTGATGTGTGAAGGCGCATCGGCGGGCGACGTGGTGCGCGCCGCCAAGTGAACGGCTGGTTTCGGGTGCTGTGCTTCGACTGACATAGCGGAAGCTACAGTTATCCAAATCGCCCATGGTTTAGTGCGTTAGAGAGCTCATTACTAGTCCTATCAATGTTTAGATCATGTCCATGTTAACAAACTAATGCAAAATCGCGTTATTCCCTTCGCAAAAGTGACTTTCTCACAAATGCCTTCAACTCCCAGAAACACAGCGTGAGGCAACCAGAAAGCTCACGCTTAGACTGAGAACCTGCACAAAACATAGCCATGAGCACAGTAGACCTGTCCGAGCTACGTTGGAACCTCACCCCGTTTTCAGACAAGATGCAGCAAGCCAGAGAAAGGTAGAGCAAGCCAGGGAAAGGTGGAGCAAGCCAAAGAAAGGTGGAAAAAGCCAAAGAAGGTGGAGCAAGCGAGGGATGGGTGGAGCAAGCCAGAGAAAGGTGCAGCAGGCAAGAGAAAGGTGCAGCAAGTCATGGAAAGGCGGAGCAAGCAAGAGAAAGGTGGAGCACATTAGAGAATGCTGGATTAATCCAAAGAAAGGTGGAGTAAGCAAGAGAACGGTGGAGCAAGTCAGAGCAAGGTGGACCAAGCCAGAGAAACATGGAGGAAGCCAGAGCAAGCTGGAGCAAGCCAGAGAAAGGTGGAGCTAGCGAGAGAAAGGTAGGGCAAGCCACGGTAAGGTGGAGCAAGCCAGAGAAAGGAGGAGCAAGCCAGAGAAAGGTGGGGCAAGCCAAAGAAAGGTGGAGCAAGCTAGAGAAAGGTGGGGCAATTCAGGGAAAGGTGAAGCAAGCCAAAGAAAGAGCAAGCCAGAGAACGGTGGAGCAAACAAGAGAAAGGTGGAGCAAGCTAGAGAGAGTTGAAGCAAGCTAGGGAAAGGCGGAGTTAGCCAGAGAAAAGTGGGACAAGACAAGAACGGTAGAGCAAGCCAAAGAAAGGTGGAGCAAGCCAGAGAAAAGTGGAGCAAGCCCGAGAAATGTGCAGCAAGCCAGAGATAGGTGGAGCAAGCTAGAGAAAGGTGACGCAAGCTAGATATTGGTGCAGCAAGCTAAAGAAAGGTGAAGCAAGCCAGAGAATGGTAGAGCAAGCCGGAAAAGGGTTGAGCAAGCCAGAGAAAGGTGGAGCAAGCTAGACAAAGTCAGAGCAGGTCTGAGAAAGGTGGAGCAAGCCAAAGAAAGGTGAAACAGGCCAGAGAAAGATGGAGCAGGGAAGAGAATGGTGGAGCAAGCCAGAAAAAGGTGAGCAAGTCAGAGAACGATGGAGCAAGCCAGACAACATTGGAGCAAGCAAGAAAAAGGTGGAGCAAGCCAGAGAAATGTGAAGCAAGCCTGAGAAAGGTGAAGTAAGCCTAAGAAGTTTTGAGCAAGCCAGAGATAGGTGGAGCAAGCTAGAGAAAGGTGGAGCAAGCCAGATATTAGTGGAGCAAGCCATAGAAAGGTGGAGCAAGCCAGAGAAAGGTGGTACGAAAAGGGAAAGGTGGAGAAATCCAGAGAAATGAGGAGCAAGCCATAGAACGGTGGAGAAAGCAAGAGAAAGGTGGAGCATTCCAGAGAATGGTGGAGCAAGCCAGAGAAATGTAGAGCAAGCTAGGAAAATGTAGAGCAAGCCAGAGAAAGGTGGAGCAAGACATGGAACGGCGGAGCAAGCATGAAACGGTGGAGCGCGCCAGTGAACAGTGGAGAAATCCATAGAAAGGTGGAGCAAGCCTGGGAAAGGTGGAGCCAGCCAACGAAAGTTGGAGCAAGCCAGATGAAGGTGGAGCAAGTCTGGTAACGGTAGAGCAAGCCAGAGAATGGTAGAGCAAGCCAGAGAGGGGTTGAGCAAGCCAGAGAAAGGTGGAGCAAGCTAGACAAAGTTAGAGCAGGCTTGAGAAAGGTGGAGCAAGCCACAGAAATGTGGAGCAAGCCAGAGAAAGGTAGACCAGGCCAGGGAAAGATGGATCAGAAGAGAGAATGGTGGAGCAAGCCAGAGAACAGTGGAGCAAGCCAGAAAACAGTGGAGCAAGCCAGAGAAAGGTGGAGCAAGCCAGAGAAGGATAGAGTCAACCAGAGAACAGGGAGCAATGCAGAGAAGGGACGAGCAAGCCAGAGGAAGATGGTTCAAGTCAGAGAAAGGTGAAGCAGGCCAGACAATGGTGGAGCAAGCCAGAGAAAGGAGGAGCACGCCACAGAATAGTGATGCAAGCCAGAGAACAGTGGAACAAGCCACAGAAAGGTGGCGGGAGCCAAAGAACAGTGGAGCAAGCCAAATAACGGTGGATCCAGCCAGAGAATGGTGGAGCAAGTCAGAGTTCAGTGGAGCAAGGCAGAGAACAATGGAGCAAGCCAGAGAATGGTGGAGCGAGTCAGAGTTTGGTGGATCAAGGCAAAGAACGCTGGAGCAAGCCAGAGAAAGGTGGAACAAGCTAGAGAAACGTGGAGCAAGCCAGAGAGAGGTGGTTCAATCCAGAGGAAGGTGGAGCTATCAAAAAAAAGGTGGAGCAGGCTAGAAAAACGCGGAGCAGGCCAGAGAACGATGGAGCAAGCGAGAGAAATGTGGAGCAAGCCAGAGAATGGTTGAGCAAGCCAAGGAAAGGTGATGCAAGCCAGAGAAAGGTGGAGAGAGCTAGAGAACAGTGGAGCAAGCCAGAGAAAGGTGCAGCAAGCCAGAGAACGGTGGAGCAGGTTAAAGAAAGGCAGAGCAATCCAAAGGAAGGTGAAGCAAGCCATAGAATTGTGGAGTAAACAAGAGAATGGTGGAGCAAGCCAGAGAACGATGGAGCATGCCAGAGAACAGTGGAGCAAGCCACAGCACGGTTGAGCAAGGCAGAGAAAGGTGGAGCAAGTCTGAGAACGATGAAGCAAGCCAGAAAACGGTGGAGCAAGCCAGAGAACAACGGAGCAAGCCAGAGAACAGTAGAGAAAGCCAGAAAAAGGTGGAGCAAGCCAGAGAAAGGAGGAGTAATCCAGAGAAAGGTGGAGCAAGCAAGAGAACGGTAGAGTAAGCCAGAGAGTGGTTGACCAGGCCAGGGAAAGGTGGAGCAGGCAGGAGAAAGGTGGAGTATGCAAGAGAAAGGTGGATCAAGACAGAAAAAGGTGGAGCAAGCCAGATAATGGTGAAGCAATCCAGAGAAAGGGGGCGCATACGAGGAAAAGGTGCATCAAGCCAGAGAAGGGTGGAGCAAGCCAGAGAAAGGTGGAGAAAGCCAAAGAAAGGTGGAGCAAGCACGAGAATGGTGGAGCAAGCCAGAGAACAGTGGAGCAAGCTAGAGATTGGTGGAGCAAGCCAGATTACGGTGGAGCAAGCCAGAGAAAGGTCGAGTAAAGCAGAGAAAGGCGGAGCAAGCTAGAGAACGGTGGAGCAAGACAGCAAATGGTGGAGCAAGCCACAGTACATGAAGCAAGCCAGAGTATGGTTATGCAAGCCTGAGAATGGTGGAGTAAGACACTGAAAGGTGGAGCAATCCAGAGAATGGTGGAGCTATCCAGAGAAAGGTTGAGCAAGCCAGAGAACAATGGAGCAAGCTTCAGAAAGGTGGAGCAAGCCAGAGAAAGGTGGAGCAAGCCAGAGAATGGCAGAGTAAGGCAGAGTAAGGTGGAGCAAGCCAGAGAAAGCGTGAGCAAGCCAGAGAGAGGTGGAGCAAGCGTGAGAAAGGTGGAGCAATCCAGGGAAAGGTGGAACAAGCCAGAGAAAGGTGGAGCAAGACGTGGAAAGGTGAAGCAAGCCAGAGGAAGGTGGAGCAAGCCCAACAAAAGGTAGAGCAAGCCAGGGAAAGGTGGAGCAAGCCAGAGAAAGTTGGAGCAAGCCAGGGAAAGGTAGAGAAAGCAACAGAAAAGTGGAGGAAGCCAAAGAATGGAGGAGCAAGCATGAAATGGTGGAGCAAGCAAGAGAACGGTGGAGCAAGGAAGAGAAAGGTAAAGCAAGCTAGGAAGAGGTGGACCAAGACAGAGCAAGTCGGAGCAAGCAAGAGAAAGGTGGAGCAAGTCAGAGAACCTTGGAGCAATCCAGAGAAGAGCGGAGCAAGCAAGAGAAGGGTTGAGCAAGCCAGAGAAAGGTAGAGCAAGCCAGAGAAAGTTGGAGCAAATCAGAGAAAGGTTGAGAAAGCAAGAGAAAGGTGAAGCAAGCCAGAGAAACGTGAAGCAAGCCAGAGAAAGATGGAGCATGCAAGAGAACGGTGAATCAAGCCAGAGAAAGGTGGAGCAAGCCAGAGAACGGCGGAGGAAGCCAGAGAATTGTGGAGTATGCCAGAGAAAGGTGGAGTAAGCTGTTGGCAGGTGGAGCAAGCCAGAAAAAGGTTGAACAAGCCAGAGGAAGGTGAAGCAAGTCAGGGAAATGTGGAGCAGGCCAGGGAAAGGTGGAGCAGCCCAGATAAAGGTGGAGGAAGCCAGAGGACGGTGGAGTAAGTTTTAGAACGGTGGAGCAAGCTAGAGAAAGGTGGAACAAGCCATTGGAAGGTGGATTAAACCATAGAATGGGTCAGCAAGCGAAAGAAAGGTGGAGCAAGACAGAGAAATGTGGAGCAGGCAAGTGAAAGGTTGAGCAGGCCTGAGAACGGTGGAGCAAGCCAGACAAAGGTAGAGCAAGCCAGATAACGGTAGAGCAAGCCAGAGAATGGTGGAGTAAGCCAGATAATGGTGGAGCATGCCAGAGAACAGTGGAGCAAGCCAGAGAAAGGTGGAACAAGCCAGAGAAAGGTTGAGCAGGCTAGAGAAAGGTGGAGCACGCGAGAGAACTGCGGAGCAAGATAGAGAATGATGGGGCAAGCCACAGAAAGGTGCAGCAAGCCAGAGAAAGGAGGAGGACGCCAGAGAACAGTGGAGCAAGCCAGAGAAAGGTCGAGAAAGCTAGATAAAGGTGGAGCAGCCTAGAGAAAGGTGGAGCAGGCCAGAGAACGGTTGAGCAGTCCAAAGGAGGGTGGAGCAAGCAAGAGAATGGCGGAGCAAGCCAGAGAATGGTGGAGCAAGCCAGAGAATGCTGGATCATGCCTAAGAACGGCGGAGCAAGCAAGTGAACAGTAGAGCACGCCAGAGAAAGTTGGAGCAACCCAGTGAACGGTTCAGCACTCCAGAGAATAGTGGAGCAAACCAGAGCATGGTTGAGCAAGCCAGAAAACGGTGGAGTAATCCGGAGAACGCTGGAGCAAGCCAGAGAATGGTAGATCAAGCCAGAGCAAGGTGCAGCAAGCCGCACAAAGGTGGAGCAAGCCAGAGGAAGGTGGAGCAAGCCAACAAACGTTGGGGCAGGACAGAGAAAGGTGAAGTAGGCCAGAGAAAGGTGGAATATGCCAGTAAAAGATGGAGCAGGCCAGAGAGAGGTGGAGCAAGCCAGCGAAAGATAGACCAAGTATGACAAAGATGGAGCAATTCAGGGAATGGTGGAGTAAGCTAGAGAAAGGTGGAGCAAGCCAGAGGAAGGTGGAAGAAGCTGGGTGGAGGTGGAGCAAGCCAGAGAAAGGCGGAGTAAGATAGAGAACATTGGAGCAAGCCAGAAAAAGGATGAGCAAGTCAGAAAACGGTGGAGCAAGCCAGAGGAAAGGTGAAGCATGCCAGCAAAAGCTAGAGCAAGTCGGAGAAAGGTGGAGCAAGCTAGAAAAAAGGTGGACTAAGCCAGAGAAATGTGGAGCAAGCCCGAAAAAGGTGGAGAAAGTCGGAGAAAGGTGGACCAAGCCAACGAAAGGTAGAGCAAGCCAGGAAAAGGAGGAGCAAGTCAGAGAACGGCGGGGCAAGCCAGGGAATGATATAGCAAGCCATAGAAAGGTAGAGCAAGCCAGTGCAAGGTGGAGCAAGCCAGAGAAAGATGGAGCAAGCCAGAGAAATGTGGAGCAAGCCAGGGATATGTGGAGCAAGCTAGAGAAAGGTAGAGCAGGCCAGAAAAAGGTGGAGCAAGTCATGGAAATATGGAGCTAGGAAGGGAAATTTGGAGCAAGCCAGGTAATGTGCGATTTAGCCAAAGAAAGGTGGAGTAAGCAAGAGAATGGTGGAGCAAGCCAAAGAAAGGTGGAGCAAGCCAGAGAAAGGTGGAGCAAGCCATAGAACGGTGGAGCAAACCTGAGAAAGGTGGAGCAAGTCAGAGAACGGTGGAGCAAGACAGGAAAAGGTGGAGCAAGCCAGAGAAAGGTGAAGTAAGCCCGGGAAACTTGGAGCAAGCCACAGACATATGGAGCCAGCCAAAAAGAGGTGGAGCAAGCCAGGGAAAGGTGGAGCAAGACAGAGGAAGGTAGAGCAAGACAGAGAACGGTGGAGCAAACTAGAGAATGGTAGAGCATGCAAGAGAACGGGGGAACAAGCCAAAGAAAGGTGGAGCAAGCCAAAGAAAGGTGGAGCAAGCCAGAAAAAGGAGAAGCAAGCCAAAGATTGGTGGAGCAACCCAGAGAACGACCCCTGTGTGTGGGCAACGTTGACAACTCATAATACGAGTCACAATTGGTCAAAAGGGGGAACGATGGTTCAAGAACACCAGGTATCAACTAGCAAGAACAAGGACCTTCAATAAGTAGTGGCACGGTGTGGCTACCATGTACACTGACCAACGAAAGTAGCTATATGCCACTGACCATGACCAAAGAATGTCACTATGTGTGTTCAACTTTGAAAGCTCATAACACGAGTCACAAATGGTCAGAGGGGAAAACAATGGTTCGTGAATACTAGTTATCAACTAGTAAGTAAAATGACCTTCGATATGTAGTGGCACGGCTACCATGCAAAATGACCAACCAAAGTATGCATATGTCACTGAACATGACCACAAGAGTTTCACTGTGTGTGGTCAACATTGACAGCTCATAATACGAGTCACAAATGGTCAGAGAGGGAAAAAATGGGTTGGGAACACTAGGTTTCGACTAGCAAGTACAAAGACCTTCAATAAGTAGAGGCACTGTGTGGCTACCGTGCACAGTGACTAACCATAGTAGGCATACGTCACGGACCATGTCAAAAACTTTAACTATGTGTGGTCGGTGTGGAGGACTCGTAAAACAAGTAATGAATGGTCAGAGGGAGTAACAATGGGCTGGGAAAACTACGTATCAACAAGCAAGTACAAAGACCTTTAATACGTAGTGGTACGGTGTGGTTGCCATGCACAATGACCAACCACATGATGCATGGCACTTATCATGACCAAAGAGTTTCACTATGTGTGGTCAATGTTGACAACTCATACGACGAGTAACAAATGGTCAGGGGAGGAAACAATGGTTTGGAAACACTAGGTATCAACTAGCAAGTACAAAAAACTTCAATCAGTCGGCGCACGGTGTGGCTACCATGCACAATGAAAAACCACAATAGACGTTGGAGTCTATCCATGACCACAAGAATGTCACTGTGTGTGGTCAACGTTGACAACCCATAATACGAGTCACAAATGGTCATAGGGGGAAACAATGGTTTGGAAATACTAGCTATCAACTAGCAAGTACAAATACATTCAATACATAGGGGCACACAGTGGCTGCCATGGACAATGACCAACCAAACTAGGCAGATATTACAGACCATGATTACAACATTGTACCCTGTGTGGTCAATGTTGACGAGTCATAACACGAGTCACAAATGGTCAGAGGGGAAAACAATGGTTTTGAAATATCAGTTTTCAACTACAAAGTACAACGACCTTCAATAAGTAGTAGGCAAAAGTAAAAAGGCAAAAGGCAAAATGCAAAAGGCAAAAGGCAAAAGGCAAAAGGCAAACCGCAAACGGCAACAGGAAAAAGGCAAAAGGAAAAAGGGAAAAGGCAGAAGGAAAAAGGCGAAAGGAACAAGGCAAAAGGCAAAAGGCAGAAGGCAAAAGGCAAAAGGAAAAAGGCGAAAGGCAAAATGCAAAAGGCAAATGGCAAAAAGAAAAGGGAAAAAGGCAAAGGGCAAAAGGCAAAAGGTAAAAGGCAAAAGGAAAAAGGCAAAAGGCAAAAGGCAAAAGGCAAAAGGCACAAGGCAAAAGGCAAAAGGCACAAGGCAAAAGGCAGAAGGCACAACGCGAAAGGCAGAAGGCAAAAGGTCAGAGAAAAAAGGCAAAAGGCAAAAGGCAAAAGGCATAAGGAGAAAGGCAAAAGGCAAAAGGCAAAAGGCAAAAGGCAAAAGGAAAAAGGTAAAAGGAAAAAGGCAAAAGGCAAAAGGCAAAAGGAAAAACGCAAAAGGCAGAAGGAAAAAGGCAAAAGGCACAAGGCACAAGGCAAACGGCAAAAAGCAGAAGGCAAAAGGCAAAACAAAGAAAGGAAAAAGGCAAAAGGCAAAAGTCAAAAGGCAAAAGGCAAAAGGCAAAAGGTAGAAGGAAAAAGGCAAAAGACACAAGGTACAAGGCAAACGGCAAAAGGCAGAAGGCAAAAGGCAAAAGAAAGAAAGGCAAAAAGCAAAAGGCAAAGGCATAAGTAAAAAGGCAAAACGCAAAAGGCAAAACGCAAAAGGTAAAAGGCAAAAGGAAAACTGCAAAAGGCAAAAGGCAAAAGGTAAAAGGCAAAAGGCAAGAGGCAAAAGGCCAAAGGCAAAAGGCAAAAGGCAAAAGGCAAAAGGCAAGAGGCAAAAGGCAAAAGGCAAAAGGCAGAAAGAAAAAGGCAAACGGCACAAGGCACAAGGAAAAAGGCAAAAGGCAGAAGGCAAAAGGCAAAAGGCAAAAGGCAAGAGGCAAAAGGCAAAAGGCAAGAGGCAAGAGGCAAAAGGCAAAAGGCAAGAGGCAAGAGGCAAAAGGCAAAAGGCAAGAGGCAAGAGGCAAAAGGCAAAAGGCAAGAGGCAAGAGGCAAAAGGCAAAAGGCAAGAGGCAAGAGGCAAAAGGCAAAAGGCAAGAGGCAAGAGGCAAAAGGCAAAAGGCAAGAGGCAAGAGGCAAAAGGCAAAAGGCAAGAGGCAAGAGGCAAAAGGCAAAAGGCAAGAGGCAAGAGGCAAAAGGCAAAAGGCAAGAGGCAAGAGGCAAAAGGCAAAAGGCAAGAGGCAAGAGGCAAAAGGCAAAAGGCAAGAGGCAAGAGGCAAAAGGCAAAAGGCAAGAGGCAAGAGGCAAAAGGCAAAAGGCAAGAGGCAAGAGGCAAAAGGCAAAAGGCAAGAGGCAAGAGGCAAAAGGCAAAAGGCAAGAGGCAAGAGGTAAAAGGAAAAAGGCAAAAGGCAAGGGGCAAAAGGCAAAAGGCAAAAGGCAAAAGGCAAAAGGCAAAAGGCAAAAGGAAAGAGGCAAAAGGAAAAGGGCAAGAGGCAAGAGGTAAAAGGAAAAAGGCAAAAGGCAAAAGGAAAAACACTAAAGGCAAATGGCAAAAGGCAAAAGGCGAAAGGCAAAAGGCTAAAGGCAAAAGACAAGAGACAAAACGCAAAAGGCAAGAGGCAAAAGGCAAAAGGCACAAAGCAAAAAGCAGAAGGCAAAAGGAAACAGGCAAAAGGCAAAAGGCAAAAGGCAAAAGGCAAGAGTCAAAAGGTAAAAGGCAGAAGGCAAAAGGCAAAAGGCAAAAGGCAAAAGTCAAAAGACAAAAGGCAAAAGGCAAAAGGCAAGAGGCAAAGGGCAAAAGGAAATATGCAAAAGGTAAAAGGCAAAAGGCAAATGGCAAAAAACAACAGGCAAAAGGCAAAGGGAAAAAGGCAAAAGGAAAGGGGCAAAAGGCAAAATGCATGAGGCAAGAGGCAAAAGGCAAAAGGCAAAAGGCAAAAGGAAGAATGCAAAACACAAAAGCCAAAAGGCAAAAGGAAGAAGGCAAAAGGAGAAAGGCAAAAAGCAAAGGGCAAAAGGCAAAAGGCAGAAAGCAAGAGGAAAAACGACAAAAGCAAAAGGCAAAAGGCAAAGGACAAAAGGCAAAAGGCAAAAGGCAAAAGGCAAAAGGCAAGATTCAAAAGGCATTCAGAAAAGGGCAAAAGGACAAAGGCAAAAGGAGACGTGCAAAAGGCAAAAGGCAAAAGGCAAAAGGCAGAAGGCAAAAGGAAAAGGGCAAAAGGACAAAGGCAAAAGGAGACGTGCAAAAGGCAAAAGGCAAAAGGCAAAAGGCAGAAGGCAAAAGGAAAAATGACAAAAGCAAAAGGCAAAGGGCAAAGGGCAAAAGGCAAAAGGCAAAAGGCAAAATGCGTAAGGCAGAAGGCAAAAGGCAAAAGGAAAAAGGCAAAAGGAAGAAGGCAAAAGGCAAGTGTCAAAAGGCAAGGGGCAAAGGGCAAAGGGACAAAGGCAAAAGGCAAAAGGCAAGAGGCAAAAGGCAAAAGGAAAAAGGAAAAGGGCAAAAGGCAAAGAGCAAAAGGAGAAGGGAAAAGGGCAAAAGGCAAAAGGCACAAGGCAAAAGGCAAAGGGAAAAAGGCAAAAGTCAAAAGGCAAAAGGCAAGATTCAAAAGGCATTTAGAAAAAAGAAAAAGGTAAAAGGACAAAGGAAATAGGCAAAATGCAAAAGGTAAAAGGCAGAACAAAAAAGGCAAAAGGCAAAAGGCAAAAGGCAAAAGGCAAAAGGCAAAATGCAAAGGGAAAAAGGCAAAACGCAAACGGCAAAAGGCAAAAGGCAAAAGACAAAAGGCAAAAGGCAAAAGGCAAAAGGCAGAAGCCAAAAGGCAAAAGGCAAAAGGCAAAAGGCAAAAGGCACAAGACAAATTGCAAAAGGCATAAGAAAAAAGGCAAAAGGAAAAAGGCAACATGCAAAAGGCAAAGGGCAGAAGGCAAAAGGCAAAAGGCAAGAGGGAAAAGGCAAAACTCAGGAGGCAAAATGCAAAAGGCAAAAGGCAAAAGAAAAAAAGGCAAAAGGTAAAAGGCAAAAGGAAAAAGCAAAAGGTAACATGCAAAAGGCAAGGAGCAAAAGATAAAAGGAAAATGGCAAAAGGAAAAAGTCAAAAGGCAAAAGGCAACATGCAAAGGGAAAAAGGCAAAAGGCAAAAGGCAAAAGGCAAAAGGCAAAAGCCAAGAGGCGAAAGGCAAAAGGCAAAAAGCAAGAGGCAAAAGGCAAGAGGCAAAAGTGAAAAGGAAATTAGCAAAATGCTAAAGGCAAAAGTCAAAAGGCAAAAGGCAAAAGGCAAAAGGAAAAGGGCAAAAGGAAAAAGGCAAAACGTAAAAGGCAAAAAGCAAAAGGCAAAAAGCAAAAGGCAAAAGGAAAAAGGCAAAAGGCAGAAGGCAAAAGGCAAAAGGCAAAAGGCAATAGGCAAAACGAAAAAGATAAATAGCAAAGGGCAAAAGGCAAATGAATAAAGGCAAAAGGAAAAAGGAAAAAGGTAAAAGGAAAAAGGCAAGAGGCAAAAGGCAAAAGGACAAAGATAAAAGGCAAAATGCAAGAGGACAAATGCAAAAGGCAGAAGGAACAAGTCCAAAGGAAAAGAGAAAAAGGCAAAGGGCAAAAGGCAAAAGGCAAAGGGCACAAGGCAAAAGGCAAAAGGAGAAAGGCAAAAGGAAAAAGACAATCAGCAAAAGGCAAGATTCAAAAGGCATTAAGAAAAAGGCAAAAGGCAAAAGAACAAGGGAAAAAGGCAAAACGGAAAAGGCAAAAGACAAAAGGCAGAACACAAAAGGCAAAAGGCAAAAGGCAAAATGCAAAAGGCAAAAGGCAAAAGGCAAACGGCAAAAGGCAAAAGGGAAAAGAAAAAAGGCAAAAAGCAAAAGGCAGAAGGCAAAAGGAACAAGACAAATTGCAAAAGGCATAAGGAAAAAGGCAAAAGGCAAAAGGCAAAAGGCAAGAGGAAAACGGCAAAAGGGAGGAGGCAAAATGGAAAAGGCAAAAGGTAAAAGACAAGAGGCAAAAGGTAAAAGGTAAAAGGCAAAAGGCAAGGGACAAAATATAAAAGGCAAAAGGCAAAAGGCAAAAGGAAAAAGGAAACGTGCAAAAGGAAAAAGGCAAAAGGCAAAAGGCAAAAGGCAAAAGGGAAAAGGCAAGAGGCAAAAGGCAAAAGGCAAAAGGAAACAGATAAAAGGCAAAAGGAAACAGGCAAAAGGCAAAAGGCAAGAGGCAAAAGGCAAAAGGCAAAAGGCAAAAGGGAAAAGGCAAGAGGCAAAAGGCAAAAGGCAAAAGGCAAAAGGGAAAAGGCAAGAGGCAAAAGGCAAAAGGCAAAAGGCAAAAGGGAAAAGGCAAGAGGCAAAAGGCAAAAGGCAAAAGGCAAAAGGGAAAAGGCAAGAGGCAAAAGGCAAAAGGCAAAAGGCAAAAGGGAAAAGGCAAGAGGCAAAAGGCAAAAGGCAAAAGGCAAAAGGGAAAAGGCAAGAGGCAAAAGGCAAAAGGCAAAAGGCAAAAGGGAAAAGGCAAGAGGCAAAAGGCAAAAGGCAAAAGGCAAAAGGGAAAAGGCAAGAGGCAAAAGGCAAAAGGCAAAAGGCAAAAGGGAAAAGGCAAGAGGCAAAAGGCAAAAGGCAAAAGGCAAAAGGGAAAAGGCAAGAGGCAAAAGGCAAAAGGCAAAAGGCAAAAGGGAAAAGGCAAGAGGCAAAAGGCAAAAGGCAAAAGGCAAAAGGGAAAAGGCAAGAGGCAAAAGGCAAAAGGCAAAAGGCAAAAGGGAAAAGGCAAGAGGCAAAAGGCAAAAGGCAAAAGGCAAAAGGGAAAAGGCAAGAGGCAAAAGGCAAAAGGCAAAAGGCAAAAGGGAAAAGGCAAGAGGCAAAAGGCAAAAGGCAAAAGGCAAAAGGGAAAAGGCAAGAGGCAAAAGGCAAAAGGCAAAAGGCAAAAGGGAAAAGGCAAGAGGCAAAAGGCAAAAGGCAAAAGGCAAAAGGGAAAAGGCAAGAGGCAAAAGGCAAAAGGCAAAAGGCAAAAGGGAAAAGGCAAGAGGCAAAAGGCAAAAGGCAAAAGGCAAAAGGGAAAAGGCAAGAGGCAAAAGGCAAAAGGCAAAAGGCAAAAGGGAAAAGGCAAGAGGCAAAAGGCAAAAGGCAAAAGGCAAAAGGGAAAAGGCAAGAGGCAAAAGGCAAAAGGCAAAACGCAAAAGGCAAAAGGCAAAAGGTAAAAGGCAAAAGGCAAAATGCATATGGCAAAAGGCAAAAGACAGAAGCAAAAGGCAAAAGGCAAAACGCAAAAGGCATAAGGCTAAGAGCAAAAGGCAAGAGGCAAAAGGCAAACGGCTAGAGGCAAGTGGCAAAAGGCAAAAGACAAAAGGCAAAAGGCAAAACAAAAAAGCCAGAAGGCAAAAGGCAAAAGGCAGAATGCAAAAGGCAGAAGGCAAAAGGCAAAATACAGAAGACAAAAGGCAAAAGGACAAATGCAAAATGCAAAAGGCAGAAGGCAAAAGGCAAGAGGCAGAAGGCAAAGGGCAAAAGACAAAAGGCAAAAGGAAAAATGCAAAAGGCAAAAGGCAAAAGGTAAAAGGCAAAAGGCAAGAGTCAAAAGGCAAAAGGCAAAGGCAAAGGGCCAAGGGAAAAGGCAAAGAACAAGAGGCAAAAGGCAAAAGGCAAAAGGCAAAAGGAAAAAGGCAAAAGGCAAAAGGAAAAGGACAAAAGGTAAAAGGCAGACGGCAAAAGGCAAAAGGCAAAAGGCAAAAGAAAAGAGGCAAAAGGCAAAAGGCAAAAGGCAAAAGGAAAAAGGCAAAAGGCAAAAGGCAAAAGGTAAAAGGCAAAAGGCAAGAGGCAAAAGGCAAAAGGCAAAAGGCAGAAGGCAAAAGGCAAAAGGCAAGAGGAAAAAGGAAAAAGGCAGGAGGCAAGAGGAAAAAAGGAAAAAGGCAAAAGGCAAAAGGCAAAACACAAAAGGCAAAAGGCAAAAGGCAAAAGGCAAAGGGCAAAAGGAAAAAGGCAAAAGGCAAAAGGCAGAAGGCTAAAGGCAAAATAAAAGAGACAAAAGGGAAAAGGCAAAAAGCAAAAGGCAAAAGGCACAAAGCAAAATGCAGAAGGCAAAAGGAAACAGGCAAAAGGCAAAAGGCAAAAGACAAAAGGCAAGAGTCAAAAGGTAAAAGGCAGAAGGCAAAAGGCAAAAGGCAAAATGCAAAAGGCAAGAGGCAAAAGGAAAATGGAAAGAGGCAAAAGGCAAAAGGAGATAGGCAAAATGTAAAAGGCAAAAGGCCAATGGCAAAAAACAAAAGGCAAAAGCCAAAGGGCAAAAGGCAAAAGGAAAGGGGCAAAAGGCAAAATGCATGAGACAAGAGTCAAAACGCAAAAGGCAAAAGGCAAAAGGCAAAAGGAAGAATGCAAAACGCAATAGCCAAAGGCGAAAGGAAAAAGGCAAAAAGCAAAGGGCAAAAGGCAAAAGGCAAAAGGCAAAAGGAAGAACGACAAAAGCAAAAGGCAAAAGGCAAAGGGAAAAAGCCAAAAGGCAAAAGGCAAAAGGCAAAAGGCAAAATGCAAAAGGCAAGATTCAAAAGGCATTAAGAAAAAGGCAAAAGGACAAAGGCAAAAGGAGACGTGCAAAAGGCAAAAGGAAAAAGGCAAAAGGCAGAAGGCAAAAGGAAAAATGACAAAAGCAAAAGGCAAAGGGCAAAGGGCAAAAGGCAAAAGGCAAAAGGCAAAAGGCGTACGGCATAAGGAAAAAGGCAAAAGGAAAAAGGAAAAAGGAAAAAGGCAAAAGGCAAGAGTCAAAAGGCAAGAGGCAAAAGGCAAAGGGACAAAGGTAAAAGGCAAAAGGCAAGAGGCGAAAGGCAGAAGGCAAAAGGAAAAGGGCAAAAGGCAAAGAGAAAAAGGAGAAGGGCAAAAGTCAAAAGGCAAAAGGCACAAGGCAAAAGGCAAAGGGAAAAAGGTAAAAGGAAAAAGGAAAACAGCAGAAGGCAAGATTCAAAAGGCATTAAGAAAAAGGAAAAAGGCAAAAGGGCAAAGGAAAAAGGCAAAAGGCAAAAGGCAAAAGGCAGAAGGCAAAAGGCAAAAGGCAAAAGGCAAAAGGCAAAAGGAACAAGACAAACTGCAAAAGGCATAGAAAACTGGGAAGAGGAAAAAGGCAAAATGCAAAAGGGAAAGGGCAGAAGGCAAAAGGCAAAAGGTCAAAGGCAAAGGGAAAAAAGCAAAAGTCAAAATGCAAAAGGCAAGGAGCAAAAGATAAAAGGAAAACACCAAAGGGCAAAAGTCAAAAGGCGAACGACAACATGCAAAAGGAAAAAGGCAAAACGCAAAAGGCAGAAGGCAAAAGGCAAAAGCCAAGAGGCGAAAGGCAAAAGGCAAAAGGCAAAAGGCAAGAGGCAAAAGGCAAGAGGCAAAAGGCAAAAGGAAATAGGCAAAAGGCAAAAGGCTACAGGCAAAAGTCAAAAGGCAAAAGGCAACAGGCAAAAGGAAAAGGGCAAAAGGAAAGAGACAAAATGCAAAAGGCAAAAAGCAAAGGGCAAAAAGCAAAAGGCAAAAAGCAAAAGGCAAAAGGAAGAAGGCAAAAGGCAAAAGGAAAAAGGCAAAAGGCAAAAGGAAAAAGGCAAAACGAAAAAGATAAATAGCAAAAGGCAAAAGGCAAAGGCATAAAGGCAAAAGGAAAAAGGACAAAGGTAAAAGACAAAAGGCAAGAGGCAAAAGGAAAAAGGACAAAGGTAAAAGGCAAAAGGCAAGAGGCAAAAGGCAAAAGGGAAAAGGAACAAGGAAAAAAGGAAAAGAGAAAAAGGCAAAGGGCAAAAGGCAAAAGGCAAAGGGCACAAGGCAAAAGGCAAAAGGAAAAAGGCAAAAGGAAAAAGGCAATAGGCAAAAGCACAAGGGAAAAAGGCAAAACGGAAAAGGCAAAAGAAAAAGGCAGAACGCAAAAGGCAAAAGGCAAAAGGCAAAATGCAAAAGGCAAAAGGCAAAAGTTTAACGGCAAAAGGCAAAAGGCAGAAGGCAAAAGGCACAAGAAAAATTGCAAAAGGCATAAGGAGAAAGGCAAAAGGCAAAATGCAAAAGGCAAAATGCAAAAGGCAAAGGGCAGAAGGTTAAAGGCAAAAGGCAAGAGGAAAAAGGCAAAAGGCAGGAGGCAAAATGGAAGGGGAAAAACGAAAAAGACAAAAGGCAAAAGGTAAAACGCAAAAGGCAAAAGGCAAGGGGCAAAAGATAAAAGGGAAAAGGCAAAAGGCAAATGGAAAAAGGAAACCTGAAAAAGGAAAAAGGCAAAAGGCAAAAGGCAAAAGGCAAAAGGCAAAAGGAAAAAGGCAAAAGGCAAAAGGCAAAAGGCAAAAGGCAAAAGGCAA
>SZWC01000192.1:370537-392375 GCA_023375785.1 Penium margaritaceum
CAAAAGGCAGAAGGAAAAAGGCAAAAGGCAAAAGGACAAAGGAAAAAGGCAAAAGGAAAAAGGCAAAAGGCAAAAGGCAAAAGGCAAAAGGCAAAAGGCAAAAGGCAAAAAGAAAAGGGGAAGAGGCAAAAGGCACAAGGAAAAATTCAAAAGGCTAGAGGCAAAGGAAAAAAGGCAAATGACAAGAGGAAAAAGGGGAAAGGCAAAAGACCAAAGGCAAAAGGCAAAAGGCATCAGGCATAATTCAAAAGGCAAGAGGCAAAAGGCAAAAGGCAAAAGGCAAATGGCAAGGGGCAAAAGGCAAGAGGCAAGAGACAAGAGGCAAAAGGCAAAAGAACATAGGAAATAGGCAAAAGGCAACAGGAAAAAGGCAAAAGGCAAAAGGAAAAGGGAAAAAGGCAAACATTAAAAGGAAAGAGGCAAAAGGCTAGATGCAAAAGGCAAAAGGCAAACGATTAAAGACAAAGGGCAAAATTGGAAAGGCAAAAGGCAAAGGGCAAAAGGCAAAGGGCATAAGGCATAAGGCAAAAGGCAAGAAGCAAAAGGCAAAAGGAAAAAGGCAAAAGGCAAAATACAAGAGACAAAAGGCAAAAGGAAAAATGCAAAAGGAAAAAGGCAAAAGGCAAAAGGCACAAGGCAAAAGGCACAGGGAAAAAAGGCAAAAGGCAAGAGGGAAAAGGCAAAAGGAAAAAGGCAAAAGGCAAAAGGCACAAGGCAAAAGGAAAAAGGCAAAAGGCAAGATTCAAAAGGCAAAAGGCAAAGGCAAAGGACCAAGTCAAAAGGCAAAGTACAAGGGGCAGAAGGCAAAAGGCAAAAGGCAAAAGGCAAAAGGAAAAAGGCAAAAGGCAGAAGGCAGAAGGCAAAAGGCAAAAAGAAAAAGGCAAAAGGCAAAAGGCAAAAGTCAAAACGCATAAGGCACAAGGTTAAAGGCAAAAGGACAAAAGGCAAATGAAAAAAGGAAAACGCAAAAGGCAAAAGGCAAGAGGCAAAAGGCAAGGGACAAAAGGCAGAAGGCAAAATGCAAAGGGCAAAAGGCCAAAGGCAAGAGGCAAAAGGCAAAAGGAAAGAGACAAGAGGCAAAAGGCAAAAGGTAAATGGAAAAAGGAAAAACACAAAAGGCAAAAGGCAAAAGGCAAAAGGCAAACGGCAAAGGGAAAAAAGAAAAAAGGCAAAAGGAAAAAGGCAAAAGGCAAAAGGAAAAAGGCAAGAGTCAAAAGGAAAGCGGCAAAAGGCAAAAGGACAAAGGAAAAAGGCAAAAGGCAAGAGGCAAAAGGCAAAAGGCAAAAGGAAGAAGGCAAAAGGCAAAAGGAAAAAGGCAAGAGGCAAAAGGCAAAAGGAAAAGACAAAAGGCAAATAGCGAACAACAAAAGGCGAAAGGCAAAAAGCTAAAAGGTAAAAGGGAAAACGCAAATGGCAAATGGCAAAAGGCAAAAGGCAAAAGGCAAAATGTTAAAGGCAAAAGACAAAAGGCAGAAGACAAAAGGCAAAAGGCAAAGGGGAAAGGCAAAAGACAAAAGGCAAGGGGAAAAAGGAAAAAGGCAAAAGACAAAAGGCAAAAGGCAAAAGGCAACAGGCAAAAGGCAAAAGGCAAAAGGCAAAAGGCAAGAGGCAAAAGGCAAAATGCTGAAGGAAAGAGGCAAGAGGCAAAAGGAAAAAGGCAAAACACAGAAGGCAAAAGGCAAAAGTCAAAAGGCAAAACGCAGAAGGCAAAATGCAAGAGGACAATGTAAAAAGGAAGAAGGCAAAAGGCAAGAGGCAGAGGAAAAAAGGCCAACGGCAAAAGGCAAAAGGGAAAAGGCAGAAGGCAAAAGGAAAAAGGCAAAAGGTAAAAGGCGAAAGACAAAAGGCAAAGGGCAAAATGCACGGGGCAAAAGGCAAAAGACAAAGGCAAAAGGCAAAAGGAAAAAGGAAAGAGGGAAAAGGCAAAAGGCAAAAGTGAAAAGGCAGAGGGAAAAGGGGAAAAGGCAAAACACTAAAGGCAAAAGAAAAAAGGCAGAAGGCAAAAGGAAAAGGGGAAAAGGCAAGAGGCAAAAGGCAAAAGGCAAAAGGCAAAAGGCAAAAGACAAAATGCAAAAGGCAAAAGGCAATAGGAAGAAAGCAAAAGGCAAAAGGCAGAAGGCAAAAGCAAAAAGGCAAAAGGCGAGAGGCAAAAGGCACAAGGCAAGAGGCAAAATGCAAAAGGAAACAGGTAAAAGGAAAAACCCAAAAGGCAAAAGGCAAAAGGAAAACGGCAAAAGGAAAGATTAAAAAGGCAAAAGGCAAAAGGGTAAGAGGCAAACGGTAAAGAGCAAAAGGCAAAATACAAAACGCAAAAGGCAAAAGGCAAAAGGAAAAAGGCAAAAGGCAAAACGCAAAAGGCATAAGGCAACAGGAGAAAGGCAAAAGCAAATGGCAAAAGGTCAAAGGCAAAGGGCAAAAGGCAAAAGGCAACATGCAAAAGGCAAAAGGCGAAAGGTAAAAGGCAAAACTTAAGAGGCAAAAGGCAAAATGCAAAAGGTAAAAAGCAAAAGGCATAAGGCAAAAGGCACAAGGCAAAAGGAAAAAGGCAAAAGGCAAAAGGCAAAAGGCAAAACACAAAAGGCAAAAGGCGAAAGGCAAGAGGCAAAAGGCAAAAGGCAGAAGGAAAAAGGCAAAAGGCAAAAAGCAAAAGGCAAAAGGCAAAAGGCAAAAGGCAAAAGGAAAAAGGCAAAAGGCAAAAGGCAAAAGGCAAAACACAAAAGGCAAAAGGCGAAAGGCAAGAGGCAAAAGGCAAAAGGCAGAAGGAAAAAGGCAAAAGGCAAAACTCAGGAGGCAAAAGGCAAAACGCAAAAAGCAAAAGGCAAAAGGCATAGGCAAAAGGCAAAAGGGAAAAGGAAAAAGATAAAGGCAAAAGGCAAAAGGAAAAAGGCAGAAGGCAAAAGGCAAAAGGCAAGAGGCAAAAGGCAAAAGGCACAAGGCAAAAGGCAAAAGGCAAGAGGAAAAGGCAAAAGGCAAATGCCAAGAGGAAAAAGGCAAAAGGCACAAGGCAAAATGCAAAAGGCAAACGGAAAAATGAAAAAGACAAAAAGCAAAAGGCAAAGGGAAAAGGGAAAAAGGCAAAAGGCAAAATGCAAAAGGGAAAAGGCAAAAGGCAAAAGGCAAGATGCAAAAGGCAAAAGGGAAAAGGGAAAAGGCAAAAGGCAAAAGGCAAAAGGCAAAAGACAGAAGGCAAAAGGCAAAAGGCAAAAGAAGAAAGGCAAACAGAAATAGGCAAAAGGCAAAAGGCAAAAGGCAAAGGGAAAAATGCAAAAGGCAAAAGGCAAAAGACAGAAGGCAAAAGGCAAAAGGCAAAAGAAGAAAGGCAAACAGAAATAGGCAAAAGGCAAAAGGCAAAAGGCAAAGGGAAAAATGCAAAAGGCAAAAGGCAACATGAAAAAGACAAAAGGCAAAAGGCAAAAGGCAAAAGGCAAGAGGCAAAAGGCAAAAGGCAAAAGGCAACAGGGAAAAGGCAAAAGGGAACATGCAAAAGGCAGACGGCGAAAGGAAAATGGCAAGAGGCAAGAGGCAAATAGCAAAAGGCAAGAGGCAAAAGGTCAAAGGCAAAAGGAAATAGGCAAAAGGCAAAAGGCAGAAACCAAAAGGCAAAAGGCAAGAGGCAAAAGGCAAAAGGCAAAAGGCAAAAGGCAAAAGGAAAGAAGCAAAAGGAAACAGGCAAAAGGCAAGAGGATAAAGGCAAAAGGAAAAAGGAAAAAGGCAAAAGGCAAAAGGCAAAAGTGAAAAGGCAAAGGGAAACAGGCAAAAGGCAAAACATAAAAGGCAAAAGGAAAAGGCAAAAGGCAATAGGCAAAAGGCAAAAGGCAAAAGGAAAAAGGTAAAACGGCAAAAGGCAAAAGGCAAAAGGCAAAAGACAAAAGACAAAAGGCAAAAGTCAAAAGGACAAAGGAAAAAGGAAAAAGGGAAAAGGCAAAAGGCAAAAGGCTAATGGCAAAAGGCAAAAGGCAAAAGACAAACGGAAAAAGGCAAGACACAAAAGGCAAAACGTAAAAGGTAAAAGGCAAAAGGCAAGAGGCAAAAACAAAAAGGAAAAAGGAAAAAGGCAAAAGGCAAAAGTCAAAAGGCAAAGGTAAAAAGACGAAAGGCAAAAGGCAAAAGGCAAATGGCAAATGGCAAAAGGCAAGAGGCAAAAGGCGAAAGGCACAAGGCAACATGCAGAAGGCAAAAGGCAAAAGGAAAAAGGAGAAAGGCAAGAGGCAAGAGGCAAAAGAAAAAAGGCAAAAGGTTAAAGGCAAAAGGCAAAAGGCAAAACACAAAAGGCAAAAGGAAAAAGGCAAAACGCAAAAGGCAAAAGGCAAAAGGTAAAAGGAAAAAGAAGAAGGGCAAAAGGCAAAAGGAAAAAGGCAAAAGGTAAAAGATAAAAGGCAAAAGGCAAAAGGCAAAAGGCAGAAGGGAAAAGGTAAAAGGCAAAGGGCAAAAGGCAAAAGGCAAAAGGAAAATGGAAAAAGCCAAATGGCAAAAGGAAAGGAGCAAAAGGCAAAAGGCAAAAGGAAAATGGCAAAAGGCAAGAGGAAAAGGGCAAAAAGGCAAAAGGCAAGAGGCAGAAGGCAAAAGGCAAAAGGGAAAATGCAAAAGGCAAAAGGCAAACGGCAAAAGGCAAACAGAAAAAGGCAAAAGGCAAAAGACAAAAGACAAAAAGGCAAAAGGCAAAAGGCAAAAGGAAAAAGGCAAAAGGAGAAACGAAAAAGGCAAAAGGCGATTGGCAAAGGGCAAAATGCAAAAGGCAAACAGAAAAAGGCAAAAGGCAAAAGCCAAAAGGCAAGAGGCAAAAGGCAAAATGCAAAAGGAAAAAAGGGAAATGGGAAAAGGGCAAAAGCCAAAAGCCAAAAGCCAAAAGGCAAGAGGAAAAAGGCAAAAGGTACAAGGCAAAATGCAAAAGGCAAAAGGAAAAAGGAAAAAGGCAAAGGGCAAAAGGCAAACGTCAAATGGCAAAGGTTAAAAGGCAAAAGGCAAAACAAAAAATGCAAAAGACAAAAGGCAAAAGGCAAAAGGCAAATGGCAAAAGGCAAGATGCAAAAGGCAAAAGGCAAAAGGAAAAAGGCAAAAGGCAAAAGGCAAAAGGCAAAAAGCAAAAGGCAAGAGGCAAAAGGCAAAAGGCAAAAGGCAAACGGCAAAGGGAAAAGGGCAAAACGCAAAAGGCAAAAGGCAAAACACAAAAGGCAAAAGGAAAAAGGCAAAAGGCAAAAGGCAAAAGGCAAGAGGCAAAAGGAAAAGGGCAAAATGAAAAAGGCAAAGGGCACAAGGTAAAAGGCAAAATGCAAAAGGCAAAAGGAATTAGGCATTAGGCAAAAGGCATAAGAAAAAAGGCAAAAGGCAAGTTTTCAAAGGAAAAAGGCTAAAGGCAATAGGCAAAAGGCAAAAGGCAAAAGGCAAAAGTCAAAAGGCAAAGGGAAAAAGGCAAACAGAAAAACACAAAAGGCAAAAGGCAAAAGGAAAAAGGCAAAAGGCAAAAGGCAAAAGGCAAGAGGCAAAAGGCAAAAGGCAAAAGGCAAAAGGCAAAAGGCAAAGGAAAAAGGCAAAAGGCAAGAGGCAAAAGGCAAAAGGCAAGAGGCAAAAGGAAAAAGGCAAAAGACAAAATGAAGCTATAAAAAGGCAAAAGGCAAGAGACAACATGAGAAAGGCAAAAGACAAAAGGCAACAGGCAAAAGGCAAAAGTCAAAAGGCATAAGGCAAAAGGCAAAAGGCAAAAGGTAAAAGGAAAAAGGCAAAAGGCAAGAGGCAAAAGGCAAAAGGCAAGAAGCAAAAGGAAAAAGGAAATAGGCAAAAGGCAAAAGGCAAAAGGCAAAAGGAAAGAGGCAAAAGGCAAAAGGCAATAGGCAAGAGGCGAAAGGCAAAAGGCAAAAGGTGAAACGCACAATGCAAAAGGTAAAAGGCAAAAGGCTAAAGGCAAAAGGCAAAAGGCAAGAGGCAAAAGGCAAAAGGCAAAAGGCAAAAGGCGAAGGGCAAAAAGCAAAAGGCAAAAGGAAAAAGGCAAAAGGCAACATGAAAAAGGCAAAAGGCGAAAGGCAAAATTCAAAAGGCAAGAGGCAAAATGTAACGAGGTGCCCTACGTTTTCTGGCATACTCGGGGCCTTGTCCAAGTATTGGGGGCATGCAGGCCTTTTTCCGAGTTTTGGAAATCGTGCAAGCGGTCGCGCTCACCTCCACTCGACCGTCACTGCGAGGGGGAGGAGGAGGAGCAAACAAAGTTGTGCCGGTGTGTGGAATACACCGGCGCAAGGGGCTGTTTTGCTCGCAGCTGTGAGCGCGCGTTCCAAACACACAACCCGAGGGTTGCGCTGGTGCCCTTGGCGAGTGGCGTATCGGTGACGCCACCCGCCGAGGGGTTCTCCCCGACGGGAGCTCCGACAACAGACGCGGTCAACGGCTGCAGTGAAAACCGGTGACTGCGACCATGAGACGGTCGCAGTTCTCTGGTGGCGTGTCCGACACGGTGACCACACCCACCGCAGAGAGGCATACGGGAGAAACAAGGCGGCTCGCCAAGAGACAAGTTCGACCGTCGATCTCGATGATGGACGGCTGGGAACTTCTCGCACTAGGCATTAGGTGCAAGTAGAGCACCAGGTTCAGGTGCAAGCAGAGCGCCGAGTTTAGGTGCAAGTAGCTTGTAGTAGCAAGCTAGGAAAGCAGTAGGCTGAGGCCTGGGCTAGCCGGCTGGACAGTATAAATACCCCTTACTCAGTTTTATCGAATTAACCTGTATTTTCCAGCTCTGGCTTCCAGACATCTCCAATTCTATCTTTCCGCAGTGACTGTGCTCTCCACACACCAAGGCTAAATCTCCAGAGAGCACCCACTCTCACATCTGGCATCAGAGCCAGAGCCACGCATTGGGCGGAAGCGCTGCAAGAGCTTGCAAAACTTCAAGGAGCAAAGGCACGGACTACGCCGGACAACTTCGAGGCTGATTGAGAGGGAGATTGCTGGACCAAACTTCAAAGCCAACGCACGAGCCAACCTCTGGAAAATATTCTACATTTCCAGAGCGTCCACACGGCCTACCGTGCGCACGCGGGAGACGACGGGTGACTCCCACGCACTTCGAAGACGTCGGATTTTTGTCCCAGACTGCCGAATTGCTGCCGGAAAATTTTTCAATTGCTGCCGAAATGCTGCCATTTTCTTTTGAAGGATCTCTAGTGGCTAAAATCTATCTAGAGCCATGGAGCAGGCCTTCCAGCAGGTCGTAGAGCAGCTGGGAGCCCTCGAGCTGGAGAACAAGCGGCTCAATCGGCAGATGGCTGATCTGCGGGATGGGACTAACGCTGGACAGGTTGGGGCGGCCCGGTCAAGGAGTCCGCCGAGACCAAAGCCAAAGGCTCCGGAAGCGTTCAATCCCTCTGTCAAGGGTGCAAGCGTACGGACCTGGTTGTTTGCAATGAACAGCTACTTTGGTGCTCTGGGTCACCCTCCAGAGGACGATGCTGTGCGTGTGTCATTTGCGGTGACATTGCTACACAAAGCAGCATTGGAGTGGTGGAGGCAGCTGAATATACTGGCCACTCGAGGTGGAGGTGGGAACGTAGCTGTGCAACATGCCGTGTTGTGGCAGCCAGGCGCGGTGCAAGCTAAAGCTCGCGTGCCGACGACATGAGAGCAGTTTGAGCAAGCTATGAGAGATGGATTTGATCTCGTGAACGCCTCCATGGTCACACACAACAAGCTTAAGAAACTGAAGTAGATTGGCTCAGTGCAAGAGTACACATGCCGTTTCTTGGCGTTGTGCTCGGAGATCGACGACATGAGCGAGCCGGAGATGGCAGACAAATATCATGACGGCTTGAAGGCAGAAATTCAGCGCACGCTGGCACTACGTGGCATCACGGAGTTCCAGGCAATGGTAGCCACTGCTGAGCGGGTCGACGCGCTACGCTACCATCAAGGGGGTTTCCGTGAGAAGCAAGAGAATTTTCAGTGTCGAACACAGCACCAACAAGCTGACCCCATGGAGATCAACGCAGTGCAAGGAGGCCAGTAGCAGAGCAAGCCGCGTGGTGGGAAGTGTTGGATATGCGGGAAGCCTGGGCACCACAAGAAGGACTGCAAGAAGAAGCAACAGGGATATGGCAACCAGCAGTGAGTGGCGGGCGGCCATCTGCTTGGAAAGCTTTGTCCGCATCAGCGAACACTAGCCGCTAAAGTCCTTCAACAACTAGGGAACTGCCAAGTGTATTGCTGCGGAGCGAAGGAAGCGGGAGCGTTCCTGGGATCCTTGTGAAAGCCGAAATGTTAACTGCTGGTTCTGCGGACGGCAAGGGGTGCCAGACTTGCCGGTAGATTAAAGCGTTACAAGATTGCGGCGCGTCGAACTCATTCTTTAGCGACGAGCTTGCAAAGAGGTTGGGGCTTGCACGGCTATCCGGGAAGCCAACTACGGCCAAGTTGGTACAAGGGGAGTTGGAGTGTGGACCGCCTGTGAAGCCTTTGAAGATCCTTCTGGGCAAGTTGTCGTGCGATGTGAGCTTTTGCACGTGCCCGATGGACACTTACGATGCCATTTTGGGGCGTGACTGGCTGCACTGGTGGAATCCTGCTGTGGATTGGGTGTGCAGCCAGGTGAAAGTGAAAAAATGCGGAGAGCAAATCGTTTTGCCGTTGTGGGCAGAGGAGAAGGACTCCAAGGCGAGCAAGGTGCCGCAGTTGAGTTACGTACAGCTGAAGCGCTGTCAGCGCAAGGGGGATCAAGTGTACCTTGTGTGGGTGCGGCAAAAGGTAGCAGCTGAAGGGGTGGAAGTACTGGCAGCGGAGAAAAAGCAACAAGAGGGAGAGAAGTAGAAAGCACCAGCAGCAGAGCTGTCGGAAGGTATCAAGGGAGTGTTGGACAGCTAGAGTGACGTGTTTCCTGCTGAGTTGCCAAAGGGTTTACCACCGAAGCGGGAGATCGACCACAAAATTGATTTGGTTCTGGGAGAGACTCCAACAGTACGAGCTGCTTATTGCATGAGCAATAATGAGCTGGGTGAGCTGAAGCAACAGTTCGAGGAGCTGACAGAGCATGGGAAGGGGTCACAGCCGATTGCGTACGCGTCTCGCAAGTTGCGAGGTGCGGAGCTAAACTACAAAATCCATGAAAAGGAGATACTTGCGGTGATCCATGCGTTCAAGCACTGGAGGTGCTACCTTGAGTCGCGGCGCTGTGTGGTCTTCATGGACCATTACGCCTTGAAGTACCTAGAAACGCAGCCGAACCTCATTTGCCGACAAACTCGCTTAATGGAGTTCTTGGAAGGAAGTTTTGACTACAAGAACCAGTACAAACCTGGGAAGGTGAACTCGGAAGATCCTTTGTCGCGGAGGCCGGACTTGAGCCTCAATGCCATCTCAGTGCTAATGGTATCTCCAGTCATGCATAGCCTGTTCAAGCACGGCTATGGCGTGGACAGTGAGTTCACGGGTGGTGCGTTGAAAGATGCTATGTGGGATGGAGTGTATTGGCAAAGGGGGCAGGAGCAGAAAATTGTCGTGCCGGACTATGCGCCATTGAAGCAGTTATTACTGGAAAAGGCACATGACACCCACCACTCGGGTCACTTCGGCTTCGACAAGATGCCAAAAGCCTTGACACGCCATTATTGGTGGTCGTCAATGGCGACTGATTGCAAGAGGTTTGTGAGCAGCCGCAATGTGTGCCAACGCATCAAGGCGCGGAGGACCAAGCCACCAGGGGAGCTGCAACCATTGCCTGAACCAGAGAGGCCATGGACAGACAACTCGCTTGACATCATTGGCGGGTTGCTTGTGACGCAGCAAGGTAACAACACTGTGGTTGTGGTGGTGGACTGGTTCTCCAAGATTGCACACTTCATTGCATGTCCTGAGAGTATCACAGCTGCCGGGAGAGTTAACTCCTCCTCAGTCATGTCGCCAAGCTGCATGGAGTGCCGCACTCGGTGGTCTCAGATCGCGATCCACGCTTCACTTCTTGATTATGGAGAGATCTCTTGGAGAAGCTGGGCACGCGGGTGCAACTGACCACGGCATACCACCCACAGAGCGATGGACAGACAGAGCGCACAAACCAGACATTGGAGCAGCTACTGCGGAGCATGGTCCCACCGGATGGAGACGGTTGGGAGGAGAAGCTTGGAGTGGCGGGGTTTGCCTAGAACTCAGCGGTGTCAGCATCCACGGGGAAGTCACCGTTTGAGGTGGTCTACGGCCACCAGCCACTAAGCCCAGCCGCCCTTGCTACGGCAACATCTCTTCTGGCTGTGCAGCAGATTGCTAAAGGGTTTGCCACCACTTGGGACGTGGTGCGGCAACGGCTAATGAAGGCACAGAAGCAATAAAAGCGGCAGGCTGATAAGCATTGCTCTGCGGAGGAGTTCCAAGTGGGAGATCAGGTGATGCTGAACTCTGGTAACCTGTAGCTGATGGGAGTTGGGAGTCCCAAACTGAAGCCGCGATGGGTGCGTCCGTTCCGCATTCTCGAGAAGCGATCGGCCGTTTCATACAAGCTGGAGCTGCCAGCTCACTACACCATTCATCCGGTGTTCCACATCTCCTTGCTTCGTGCCTATCGCGGCCCCAACACCTTCTTCCACGGTCGCGGGACGGCTCCACCTCCTACTGTTCAGGTCCAAGGAAGTGAGGAGTTTGAGGTGGAGAGGATTCTGGCGGACCGCCAGAGGAGACGACGGCGTGAGTTTCTGGTGTAATGGAAGGGGTACCCGGCTGAGCATAACTCATGGGAACCAGAGGCCAACTTCCATGTTAGGGGTACCAACACTATTCTCCAAGAGTATCTCAGGCGCGCCGGGACATCACGCCTCTGACGGAGGGGATTAATGTAACGAGGTGTCCTTCTTTTTCTGGCATACTCGGGGCCTCGTCCGAGTATTGGGGGCATGCAGGCCTTTTTCTGAGTTTTGGAAATCGTGCGAGCAGTCGCGCTCACCTCCGCTCGACCGTCGCTGTGAGGGGGAGGAGGAGGAGCAAGCAAACTCGCGCCGATGTGTGGAACATGCCGGCGTAAGGGGCTGTTTCACTCGCAGCTGCGAGTGCGCGTTCCAACCACGCAACCCGAGGGTTGCGCTGGCGCCCTCGGCGAGTGGCGTATCGGTGACGCCACCCGCTGAGGGGTTCTCCCCGACGGGAGCTCCGACGACGGACGCAGTCAACGGCTGCAGTAAAAATCTATGACTGCAACCGTGCGACAGTCGCAGTTCTCCAGTGGCGTGTCCGACACGGTGACCACACCCACCGCCAAGAGGCATACGGAAGCAACAAGGCGGCTCGCCAAGAGAAAAGATTGACCTTTGATCTTGACAATCGACGGCCGGGAACTTCTTGCACCAGGCATTAGGTGCAAGTAGAGCACCAGGTTTAGGTGCAAGCAGAGCACCAAGTTTAGGTGCAAGTAGCTTGTAGTAGCAAGCTAGGAAAGCAGTAGGCTGAGGTCAGGGCTAGCCAGCAGGATAGTATGAATACCCTGTACTCAGTTCAATCAAACTAACCTGTGGTTTCCAGCTCTAGCTTCCAGACATCTCCAATTCTATCTTTCCGCTGCGACTGTGCTCTCCACACACCAAGGCTAAATCTCCGTAGAGCACCCACTCTCACACAAAAGGAAAAAGGCAAAAGGTAAATAGCAAAAGAGAAAAGGCAAAAGGCAGAATGCAAAAGGCAAAAGGCAAAAGGCAAAAAGGAAAAAGGCAAAAGACAAAAGGCAAAAGGCAAAAGGCAAGAGGAAAAAGGCAAAAGGATCAAGGCAAAATGCAAAAGACAAAAGGCAAAAGGTAAAAGGCAAAAGGAAAAAGGCAAAATGCAAAAGGCAAAAGGCAAAAGGCAAATAGCAAAAGGCAAAGGGCAAAAGGCAAAGGGCAAAAGGCAAAAGGCAAACGGCAAAGGGAAAGAGGAAAATGGCAAGACACAAAAGGCCAAACACAAAAGGTAAAAGGCAAAGGCCAAAAGGCCTTTGGCAAAAGGCAAGAGGCAAAAGGCAAAAGACAAAAGGCAAAAGGAAGAAGGCAAAAGACAAAAGGAAAAAGGTAAAAGGCAAAAGGCAAAAGGCAAAAAGCAAAATGCAAAAGGCAAAAGGCAAAAGGCAAAAGGCAAAAGGCAAAGGCAAGAGTCAAAAGGCAAAAGGCAAAAGGAAAAATGCAAAAGGACAGATGAAAAAGGCAAAAGGAAAAAGGCAAAAGGCAACAGGCAAAAGGAAAAAGGCAAAAGGTAAAAGGCAAGAGACGAAAGGCAAAAGGCAAAAGACAAAAGGCAAAAGGCAAAAGGCAAAAGGCAAAGGGCAAAGGCCAAAAGGAAAAAAGCAAAAGGCAAGAGGCAAAACGCAAGAGGCAGAAGGCTAAGGCACAAGGCAAAATACAAAAGGCAAAAGGAAAAAGGAAAAAGGCAAAAGGCAAAAGGCAAAAGTCAAAGGTCAAAGGGAAAAAAGCAAAAGGCAAAACACAAAAGGCAAAAGGCAAGAGGCAAAAGGCAAAAGGCAAATGGCAAAAGGCAAGAGGCCATAGCTAAAAGGCAAAAGGCAAAAGGAAAATGGCAAACAGCAAAATGCAAAACGCAAAAGATAAAAGGCAAAAGGCAAAGGGAAGGAAAAAGGCAAAAGGCAAAAGGCAAAAGGCAAAAGGCATAAGGCAAAAGGTAAAAGGCATCATGAAAAAGGCAAAAGGCAAAAGGCAAAAGGCAAAAGGAAAGAAGAAAAAGGGAAAAGGCAAAAGGTTAAAGACAAAAGGCAAAAGGAAAAAGGCAAAAGGCAAAAGGCAAAAGGCAGAAGGAAAAAAGCAAAAGGAAAGAGGAAAAAGGCAAAAGGCAAGAGGCAAGAGGCAAAAGGCAGAAGGCAAAAGGCAAAACGCACAACGCAGGAGGCAAAAGGCAAAATGTAAAAGGCAAAAGGAAAAAAGGCAAAAGGCAAGAGGCAAAAGGCAAAAGGCAAAATGCAGAAGGCAAAGGGCAAAAGGCAAAAGGCAAACGGCAAGAGGCAAAAGGCAAAAGGCAAAACGCAAAAGGCAAAACACACAACGCAAAAGGCAAAAGGCAAAAGGTGAAAGGCAAAATGCAAAAGGCAACGGGCAAAAGGAAGAAGGCAAAAGGGAAAAGGCAAAAGGCAAAAGGCAAAAGGCAAAAGGCAAAAGGCAAAAGGGAAAAGGCAAAAGGCAAAAAGCAAAAGGCAAATGGGAAAAGGAAAATGGCAAAAGGCAAAGGGCAAAAGGAAGAAGGCAAAAGGCAAAAGGAAGAAGGCAAAAGGGAAAAGGCAAAAGGCAAAAGGCAAAAGGCAAAAGGCAAAAGGCAAAAGGGAAAAGGCAAAAGGCAAAAAGCAAAAGGCAAATGGGAAAAGGAAAATGGCAAAAGGCAAGCGGCAAAAGGAAAAACGCAAAAAGCAAAGGGAATAAGACAAAAGGTGAAGGGCAAAAGAGAAAAGGCAAAAGGAAAAAGGCAAAAGGCAAAAGGCAAAAGGCAAAAAGGCAAAAGGCAAAAGACTAACGGCAAAAGGCAAAAGGCAAGAGGCAAAACGCAAAACGCTCAAGGCAAAATGCAAAAGACAAAAGGCAAAAGGTAAAAGGCAAAACGAGAAATGCAAAGTGCAAAAGGTGAAAGGAAAAAGGAAAAAGGCAGGAGGCAAAAGGCAAAAGGCAAGAGGCAAAAAGCAAAAGGAAAAAGGAAAAAACCAAAAGGCAAAAGGCAAAAGGCAAAAGGCAAAACGCAAAAGGAATGGGGCAAAAGGCAAAAGGCAAGAGGCAAGAGGCAAAAGGCAAAAGGCAAAAGGCAAGAGGCAAAAGGCAAGAGGCAAAAGGCAAGAGGCAAAAGGCAAGAGGCAAAAGGCAAGAGGCAAAAGGCAAGAGGCAAAAGGCAAGAGGCAAAAGGCAAGAGGCAAAAGGCAAGAGGCAAAAGGCAAGAGGCAAAAGGCAAGAGGCAAAAGGCAAGAGGCAAAAGGCAAGAGGCAAAAGGCAAGAGGCAAAAGGCAAGAGGCAAAAGGCAAGAGGCAAAAGGCAAGAGGCAAAAGGCAAGAGGCAAAAGGCAAGAGGCAAAAGGCAAGAGGCAAAAGGCAAGAGGCAAAAGGCAAGAGGCAAAAGGCAAGAGGCAAAAGGCAAGAGGCAAAAGGCAAGAGGCAAAAGGCAAGAGGCAAAAGGCAAGAGGCAAAAGGCAAGAGGCAAAAGGCAAGAGGCAAAAGGCAAGAGGCAAAAGGCAAGAGGCAAAAGGCAAGAGGCAAAAGGCAAGAGGCAAAAGGCAAGAGGCAAAAGGCAAGAGGCAAAAGGCAAGAGGCAAAAGGCAAGAGGCAAAAGGCAAGAGGCAAAAGGCAAGAGGCAAAAGGCAAGAGGCAAAAGGCAAGAGGCAAAAGGCAAGAGGCAAAAGGCAAGAGGCAAAAGGCAAGAGGCAAAAGGCAAGAGGCAAAAGGCAAGAGGCAAAAGGCAAGAGGCAAAAGGCAAGAGGCAAAAGGCAAGAGGCAAAAGGCAAGAGGCAAAAGGCAAGAGGCAAAAGGCAAGAGGCAAAAGGCAAGAGGCAAAAGGCAAGAGGCAAAAGGCAAGAGGCAAAAGGCAAGAGGCAAAAGGCAAGAGGCAAAAGGCAAGAGGCAAAAGGCAAGAGGCAAAAGGCAAGAGGCAAAAGGCAAGAGGCAAAAGGCAAGAGGCAAAAGGCAAGAGGCAAAAGGCAAGAGGCAAAAGGCAAGAGGCAAAAGGCAAGAGGCAAAAGGCAAGAGGCAAAAGGCAAGAGGCAAAAGGCAAGAGGCAAAAGGCAAGAGGCAAAAGGCAAGAGGCAAAAGGCAAGAGGCAAAAGGCAAGAGGCAAAAGGCAAGAGGCAAAAGGCAAGAGGCAAAAGGCAAGAGGCAAAAGGCAAAAGGCGAAAGGCAAAAGGTAAGAGGCAAGAGGCAAAAGGCAAAAAGCAAAAGGCAAAAGGCAAACGGCAAAATGCAAAAGGCAAAAGACAAAAGGCAAAAGGCAAAAGGCAAATGCAAGAAGGCAAAAGGCAAAAGGCAAAAGGCAAAAGGCAAAAGGCAACATGAAAAAGGAAAAAGGCAAAAGGCAAAAGGCAAAAGGTAAGATGCAAACGGCAAAAGGCAAAACGTAAAAAGCAAAAGGCAAAAGGAAAAAGGTAAATGGCAAAAGGAAAAAGGCAAAAGGAAAAAGGCAAAAGGCAAGAGGCAAAGGGCAAAAGGTAAAAAGCAAAAGGCAAAAGCCAAAAGCCAAAAGGGAAAAGGCAAAAGGGAAAAGGCAAAAGGAAAAAGGAAAGAGGCAAAAGGCAAAAGGCAAGAGGCAAGAGGCAAAGTACAATAGGCAAAAGGAAAAAGGCAAAAGGCAAAAGGCAAAAGGCAAAACGCAAAAGGGAAAAGGCAAAAGGCAAAAGCAAAAAGGCAAAAGGCAAACATCTAGAGGCAAAAGGCAAAAGGCAAAAGGCAAGAGGCAAAAGGAAAAATGCAAAATACAAATGGCAAAAGGAAAAACAAAGAGGGCAAAAGGCAAAACGCAAAAGGCAAGAGGCAACAGGAAAAAGGCAAAAGGCAAAAGGCAAAAGGCAAAAGGCAAAAGGTAAAATGCATTAGACATTAGGCAGAAGGCAGAAGACATAAGGCAAAGGGCAAAAGGCACAAGGCAAAATGCAAAAGGCAAAAGGAAAATTGAAAAAGGCAAAAGGCCAAATGCAAAAGTCAAAGCGCAAAGCGAAAAAGGTGAAAGGCAAAAGGAAAGCGGCAAAAGGCAAGAGGCAAGAGGCAAGAGGCAAAGGCAAAAGGCAAAACGCAAAACGCAAAAGGCAAAAGGCAAAACGCAAAAGGCAAGAGGCATAAGGCAAAAGGCAAAAGGCAAGAGGCAAAAGGCAAAAGGACAAATACAAAAGTCAAAAGACAAAAGGCAAAAGGCCAAAAGCCAAAAGGCAAGAGGCAAAAGGCAGAAGGCAAAAGGCAAAAGGCATAAGGCAAAAGGCAAAAGGCATTAGGCATTAGGAAAAAGGCAAGAGACAAAAGGCAAAGGGCAAAAGGCACAAGGAAAAATGCAAAAGGCAAAAGAAAAATGGAAAAAGGCAAAAGACCAAATGCAAAAGTCACAAGGCAAAGCGAAACAGGCGAAAGGCAAAGCACAAAAGGAAAAAGGAAAAATGCAAAAGGCAAAAGGCAAAAGGCAAAAGGCAAAAGGCAAGAGGCAAGAAGCAAAAGGCAAAAGGGAAAATGCAAAAGGCAAAGGGCAAAAGGCAAAAGGCAAAAGGCAAAAGGCAAAAGGCAAAAGACAAAAGGGAAAAGGCAAAAGGAATAAGGCAAAAGGAAAATGGCAAAAGGCAAAAGGCAAAAGTCAAAACACAAAAGGCAGAAAAGAAAAGGCAAAAACCAAACGCAAAAGGAAAATGGAAAAACGCAAAAGGCCAAATGCAAAAGTCAAAAGGCAAAGGGAAAAAGGCGAAAAACAAAACACAAAAGGCAAAAGGCAAAAGGCAAAAGGCAAAAGGCAGAAGGCAAAGGGCAAAAGGCAAAAGGCAAAAGGCAAAAGACAAAAGGCAAAAGGCAGAAGGCAAAAGGCAACATGAAAAAGGCAAAAGGCAAAAGGCAAAAGGCAAAAAGCAAGAAGCAAAAGGCAAAAGGCAAAAGGCAAAAGGCAAAAGGAAAAACGCAAAAGGCATTAGGCATAAGCAAAAAGGCAAAAGACAAAAGGCAAAGGGTAAAAGGCACAAGGCAAAATGGAAACGGCAAAAGGAAAATGGAAAAAGGCAAGAGGTCAAATGCAACAGTCAAAAGGCAAAGCGAAAAAGGCAAAAGGCAAAACAAAAAAGGCAAAAGGCAAAAGGCAAAAGGAAAAAGGCAAAAGGCGAAAGGCAAAAGGCAAGAAGAAAAAGGCAAAAGGCAAAAGGCAAAAGGCAAAAGGCAAAGGGTAAAAGGCAAAAGGCAAAAGGCAAAAGACAAAAGGCAAAAGGGAAGAGGCAAAAGGCAAAAGGCAAAAGGCGAAAGGCAAAAGGCAAAAGGCAAAAGACAAAAGGCAAAAGGGAAGAGGCAAAAGGCAAAAGGCAAAAGGCGAAAGGCAAAAGGCAAAAGGCAAAAGACAAAAGGCAAAAGGGAAGAGGCAAAAGGCAAAAGGCAAAAGGCGAAAGGCAAAAGGCAAAAGGCAAAAGACAAAAGGCAAAAGGGAAGAGGCAAAAGGCAAAAGGCAAAAGGCGAAAGGCAAAAGGCAAAAGGCAAAAGACAAAAGGCAAAAGGGAAGAGGCAAAAGGCAAAAGGCAAAAGGCGAAAGGCAAAAGGCAAAAGGCAAAAGACAAAAGGCAAAAGGGAAGAGGCAAAAGGCAAAAGGCAAAAGGCGAAAGGCAAAAGGCAAAAGGCAAAAGACAAAAGGCAAAAGGGAAGAGGCAAAAGGCAAAAGGCAAAAGGCGAAAGGCAAAAGGCAAAAGGCAAAAGACAAAAGGCAAAAGGGAAGAGGCAAAAGGCAAAAGGCAAAAGGCGAAAGGCAAAAGGCAAAAGGCAAAAGACAAAAGGCAAAAGGGAAGAGGCAAAAGGCAAAAGGCAAAAGGCGAAAGGCAAAAGGCAAAAGGCAAAAGACAAAAGGCAAAAGGGAAGAGGCAAAAGGCAAAAGGCAAAAGGCGAAAGGCAAAAGGCAAAAGGCAAAAGACAAAAGGCAAAAGGGAAGAGGCAAAAGGCAAAAGGCAAAAGGCGAAAGGCAAAAGGCAAAAGGCAAAAGACAAAAGGCAAAAGGGAAGAGGCAAAAGGCAAAAGGCAAAAGGCGAAAGGCAAAAGGCAAAAGGCAAAAGACAAAAGGCAAAAGGGAAGAGGCAAAAGGCAAAAGGCAAAAGGCGAAAGGCAAAAGGCAAAAGGCAAAAGACAAAAGGCAAAAGGGAAGAGGCAAAAGGCAAAAGGCAAAAGGCGAAAGGCAAAAGGCAAAAGGCAAAAGACAAAAGGCAAAAGGGAAGAGGCAAAAGGCAAAAGGCAAAAGGCGAAAGGCAAAAGGCAAAAGGCAAAAGACAAAAGGCAAAAGGCAAGAGGCAGAAGGCAAAAGGCAAAAGGCAAAAGGGAAAAGGCAAAAGGCAAAAGGCAAGAAGCAAAAGGCAAAAGGCAAAAGGCAACATGAAGAAGGCAAAAGGCAAAAGGCAAAAGGCAAAAGGCAAGAAGCAAAAGGCAAAAGGCAAAAGGCAACAGGCAAAAGGCAAAAGGCAAAAGGCAAAAGACAAAAGGCAAAGGGTAAAAGGCACAAGGCAAAATGGAAAAGGCATAAGGAAAATGGAAAATGGCAAAAGGCCAAATGCAACAGTCAAAAGGCAAAGCAGAAAAGGCAAAAGGCAAAAGGCAGAAAACAAAATGCAAAAAGCATAGGGCAAATGGCAAAAGGCAAAAGGCAAGAGGCAAAATGCAAAAGGCAAAAGGCAACATGAAAAAGGCAAAAGGCAAAAGGCAGAAGGCAAAAGGCAAAAGGCAAAAGGCAAAAGGCAAAAGGCATAAGGCATAAGGAAAAAGGCAAAAGGCAAAAGGCAAAACGCAAAAGGCAAAAGGCAAAAGGCAAACGGCAAAAGACAAAAGGCAAAAGGCAAGAGGCAGAAGGCAAAAGGCAAAAGGCAAAGGGCAAAAGATAAAACGCAAAAGGCAAAAGGCAAAAGGCAAACGGCAAAAGACAAAAGGCAAAAGGCAAGAGGCAGAAGGCAAAAGGCAAAAGGCAAAGGGCAAAAGATAAAACGCAAAAGGCAAAAGGCAAAAGGCAAACGGCAAAAGACAAAAGGCAAAAGGCAAGAGGCAGAAGGCAAAAGGCAAAAGGCAAAGGGCAAAAGATAAAACGCAAAAGGCAAAAGGCAAAAGGCAAACGGCAAAAGACAAAAGGCAAAAGGCAAGAGGCAGAAGGCAAAAGGCAAAAGGCAAAGGGCAAAAGATAAAACGCAAAAGGCAAAAGGCAAAAGGCAAACGGCAAAAGACAAAAGGCAAAAGGCAAGAGGCAGAAGGCAAAAGGCAAAAGGCAAAGGGCAAAAGATAAAACGCAAAAGGCAAAAGGCAAAAGGCAAACGGCAAAAGACAAAAGGCAAAAGGCAAGAGGCAGAAGGCAAAAGGCAAAAGGCAAAGGGCAAAAGATAAAACGCAAAAGGCAAAAGGCAAAAGGCAAACGGCAAAAGACAAAAGGCAAAAGGCAAGAGGCAGAAGGCAAAAGGCAAAAGGCAAAGGGCAAAAGATAAAACGCAAAAGGCAAAAGGCAAAAGGCAAACGGCAAAAGACAAAAGGCAAAAGGCAAGAGGCAGAAGGCAAAAGGCAAAAGGCAAAGGGCAAAAGATAAAACGCAAAAGGCAAAAGGCAAAAGGCAAACGGCAAAAGACAAAAGGCAAAAGGCAAGAGGCAGAAGGCAAAAGGCAAAAGGCAAAGGGCAAAAGATAAAACGCAAAAGGCAAAAGGCAAAAGGCAAACGGCAAAAGACAAAAGGCAAAAGGCAAGAGGCAGAAGGCAAAAGGCAAAAGGCAAAGGGCAAAAGATAAAACGCAAAAGGCAAAAGGCAAAAGGCAAACGGCAAAAGACAAAAGGCAAAAGGCAAGAGGCAGAAGGCAAAAGGCAAAAGGCAAAGGGCAAAAGATAAAACGCAAAAGGCAAAAGGCAAAAGGCAAACGGCAAAAGACAAAAGGCAAAAGGCAAGAGGCAGAAGGCAAAAGGCAAAAGGCAAAGGGCAAAAGATAAAACGCAAAAGGCAAAAGGCAAAAGGCAAACGGCAAAAGACAAAAGGCAAAAGGCAAGAGGCAGAAGGCAAAAGGCAAAAGGCAAAGGGCAAAAGATAAAACGCAAAAGGCAAAAGGCAAAAGGCAAACGGCAAAAGACAAAAGGCAAAAGGCAAGAGGCAGAAGGCAAAAGGCAAAAGGCAAAGGGCAAAAGATAAAACGCAAAAGGCAAAAGGCAAAAGGCAAACGGCAAAAGACAAAAGGCAAAAGGCAAGAGGCAGAAGGCAAAAGGCAAAAGGCAAAGGGCAAAAGATAAAACGCAAAAGGCAAAAGGCAAAAGGCAAACGGCAAAAGACAAAAGGCAAAAGGCAAGAGGCAGAAGGCAAAAGGCAAAAGGCAAAGGGCAAAAGATAAAACGCAAAAGGCAAAAGGCAAAAGGCAAACGGCAAAAGACAAAAGGCAAAAGGCAAGAGGCAGAAGGCAAAAGGCAAAAGGCAAAGGGCAAAAGATAAAACGCAAAAGGCAAAAGGCAAAAGGCAAACGGCAAAAGACAAAAGGCAAAAGGCAAGAGGCAGAAGGCAAAAGGCAAAAGGCAAAGGGCAAAAGATAAAACGCAAAAGGCAAAAGGCAAAAGGCAAACGGCAAAAGACAAAAGGCAAAAGGCAAGAGGCAGAAGGCAAAAGGCAAAAGGCAAAGGGCAAAAGATAAAACGCAAAAGGCAAAAGGCAAAAGGCAAAGGCGAAAGGCAAAAGGCAAAAGGCAAAAGGCAAAAGAAAAAAGGCAAAAGGCAAAAGGCAAAAGGCGAAAGGCAAAAGGCAAAAGGCAGAAAACAAAATCCAAAAAGCATAGGGCAAATGGCAAAAGGCAAAAGGCAAGAGGCAAAATGCAAAAGGCAAAAGGCAACATGAAAAAGGCAAAAGGAAAAAGGTAAAAGGCAGAAGGCAAAAGGCAAAAGGCAGAAGGGAAAAGGCAAAAGGCAAAAGGCAAAAGGCAAAAGGCAAAACGCAAAAGGCATAAGGCAAAAGGAAAAAGGCAAAAGGCAAGAGGCAAAAGGCAAACGGAAGGATGCAAAAGGCAAAAGGAAATAGGCAAAAGGCAAAAGGGAAAAACCAAAAGGCAAAAGGCAGAGGGAAAAATGCAAAAGGCAACAGGCAAAGGGAAAAAGGCAAAACACAGAAGGCAAAAGGCAAAAGGCAAAGAGCAAAAGGCAAGCGGCAAAAGGCAAAAGGCAAGAGGCAAAAGTCAAAAGGACTAATACAAAAGGCAAAAAGGAAAAGGCAAAAGGCAAAAGGCAAAAGGCAAAAGGCAAAAGGCAAAAGGCAAGAGGCAAAAGGAAAAAGGGAAAAGGCACAAGGCAAAATGCAAAAGGCAAAGGGCAAAAGGCAAAAGGGAAGAGGCAAAAGGCAAAAAGGAAAAGGCAAAAGGGAAGAGGCAAAAGGCAAAAAGGAAAAGGCAAAAGGGAAGAGGCAAAAGGCAAAAAGGAAAAGGCAAAAGGGAAGAGGCAAAAGGCAAAAAGGAAAAGGCAAAAGGGAAGAGGCAAAAGGCAAAAAGGAAAAGGCAAAAGGGAAGAGGCAAAAGGCAAAAAGGAAAAGGCAAAAGGGAAGAGGCAAAAGGCAAAAAGGAAAAGGCAAAAGGGAAGAGGCAAAAGGCAAGAGACAAAAGGCAAAAGGTAAAAAGCAAAACGCAAAAGGAAAAAGGGAAAACGCAAAAGGCAAAAGGCGGAAGGCAAGCGGCAAAAGGCAAAAGGCAAAACGCAAAAGGCAAGAGGCAAAAGGCAAAAGGACTAATACGAAAGGGGAAAGAGAAAAGGCAAAAGGCAAAAGGCAAAAGGCAAAAGGCAAGAGGCAAAAGGCAAAAGGCACAAGGCGAAATGCAAAAGGCAAAAGGAAAAAAGAAAAAGGCAAATGGCAAAAGGCAAATGTCATAAGGCAAAGCAAAGAAGACAAAAGGCAAAACACAAAAGGCAAAAGGCAAAAGGCAAAAGGCAAAAGGTAAAAGGTAAATGGAAAAGGACAAAAGGCAAAAGGAAAAAGGCAAAAGGAAAAAGGCCAAAGGCAAAAAGCAAAAGGCAAAAGGCATAGGTCAAAAGGTGAGAGTCTAAAGACAAAAGGCAAGAGGCAAAATGCAGAAGGACCAGGAAAAGGCAAAAGGAAAAAGGGAAAAGGCAACAAGCAAAAGACAAAAGGAAAAAGGGAAAGGCAAAAGGCAAAAGGCAAAAGGCAAAAGGCAAAAGGCAAAAGGCAGAAGGCAAAAGGCAAAAGGCAAAAGGCAAAAGGCAAAA
>SZWC01000192.1:409683-425269 GCA_023375785.1 Penium margaritaceum
TGTGTTTCTGACCACTGTGTTTCTGACCACTGTCTTTCTGACCACTGTGTTTCTTACCACTGTGTCACTGACCTGGGTGTTTCTGACCACTGTACTTATGACGAGTGTGTTTCTAACCAGTACGTTTCTGACCACTGTGTTTCTGACCACTGTGTTTCTGACCACTGTGTTTCTGACCACTCTGTTTCTGACCACTGTGTTTCTGACCACTGTGTTTGGGACCACCGTGTTTCTGACCAGAGTGTTTATGACCACTGTGTTTCTGACCAGTGTGTTTCTGATCAGTGTGTTTCTGACCACTGTGTTTCTGACCACTACGTCTCTGACCACTGTGGTTCTGACCACTGTGTTTCTGACCACTGTGTTTCTGACCAGTTTGTTTCTGACCAGTGTGTTTCTGACCATTGTGTTTCTGACCACTGTGTTTGGGACCACTGTGTTTCTAACCACTGTGTTTCTGACCACTTTGTCTTTTACCACTGTGTTTCTGACCACTGTGTTTCTGACCACTGTGTTCTTGACCACTGTGTTTCTGACCACTGTGTTTCTGATCAGTGTGTTTATGACCAGTGTGTTTCTGACCTGTGTGTTTTTGACCAGTGTGTTTCGGACCAGTGTGTTTCTGACCACTGTGCTGTGACCACAGTGTTCCTGATCACTGTGTTTCTGACCACTGTGTTTATGACCAACGCGTTTCTGACCAGTGTGTTTCTGACCAATGTGTTTCTGGCCACTGTGTTTTTGACCAGTGTGTTTCTGACCACTGTGTTCCTGACAACTGTGTTTCCCACCAGTGTGTTTCTGACCACTATGTTTCTGACCAGTGTTTTTCTGACCAGTGTGTTTCCGACCAGTGTGTTCTGACCATAGTATTTCTGACCAGTGTATTTCTGACCACTGTGTTTGTGACCATCGTGTTTCTGACCACTGTGTTTCTGACCACTGTGAATCTGACCAGTATGTTTCTGACCAGTGTGTTTCTGACCCGTGTGTTTCTGACCACTGTGTTTATGACCACAGTGTTTTTGACCAGTGTGTATCTGACTAGTGTGTTTCTGACAAGTGTGTTTCTGACCAGTAGTTTCTGAGCACCGTGTTGTTGACCAGTGTGTTTCTGACCACTGTGTTTCTGACCAGTGTGTTTCCGACCACTGTATTTCTGACCACTGCGTTTCTGACCAGCGTGTTCCTGACCAGTGCGTTTCTGACCACTGTGTTTCTGACTACTGTGTTTCTGACCACTGTGATTCTGACCAGTGTGTTTCTGACCAGTGTGTTTCTGACCAGTGTGTTTCTGCCCAGTGTGTTTCTGACCAGTGTGTTTACGACCACTGTGTTTCTGATCAGTGTGTTTCTGACCACTGTGTTTCTGACCGGTGTGTTTCTGACCATTGTGTTTCTGACCACTGTGTCTCTGACCAGTGTGTTTCTGACCACTGTGTTTCCGACCACTGTGTTTATGACCACTGTGTTTCTGACCACTGTGTTTCTGACCAGTGTGTTTATGACCACTGTGTTTCTGACCACTGTGTTTCTGACCAGTGTGTTCCTGACCAGTGTGTTTCTGACCACTGTGTTTCTGACCACTGTGTTTCTGACCACTGTGTTTCTGACCACTGTGTTTCTGACCACTGTGTTTCTGACCACTGTGTTTCCGACCACTGTGTTTATGACCACTGTGTTTCTGACCACTGTGTTTCTGACCAGTGTGTTTATGACCACTGTGTTTCTGACCACTGTGTTTCTGACCAGTGTGTTCCTGACCAGTGTGTTTCTGACCACTGTATTTCTGACCAGTGTGTCTCTGACCAGTGTGTTTCTGACCAGTGTGTTTCAGACCAGTGTGTTTCGGACCACTGTGTTTCTGATCTATGTGTTTCTGACCACTGTATTTCTGACCAGTGTGTTTCTGAACCGTGTGTTTCTGACCACTGTTGTTCTGACCAGTGTGATTCTGACCACTGTGTTTCTGACCACTGTGTTTCTGACCAGTTTGTTTCTGACCACTGTGTTTCTTACCACTGTGTTCTTGACCAGTGTGTTTCTGACCACTTTATTTCTGACCACTGTGTTTCTGACCAGCGTGTTTCTGCTTAGTGCGTTTCTGACCACTGTGTTTCTGACCACTGTGTTTCTGACCGCTGTGTTTCCGACCACTGTGTTTATGAGCAGTGTGTTTCTGACCACTGTGCTTCTGACCACTGCGTTTCTGGCCAGTGTGTTTATGACCACTGTGTTTCTGACCATTGTGTTTCTGACCAGTGTGTTTCTGACCAGTGTGTTTCTGACAACTGTGTCTTCGACCACTGTGTTTCCAACCACTGTGTTTCTGACCAGTTTGTTTCTGACCAGTGTAGTACTGACCACTGTGTTTCTGACCACCGTGTTTCTGACCACTGTGTTTCTGACCACTGTGTTTCTGACCACTGTGTTTCTTACCACTGTGTTTCTGACCACTGTGTTTCTGACCACTGTGTTCCTGACCACTGTGCTCTTGACCACTGTGTTTCTGACCTTTGTGTTTCTGACCACTGTGTTTCTGACCACTGTGTTTCTAACCACCGTGTTTCTGACCAGTGTGTTTCTAACCACTGTGTTTCTGACCAGTGTGTTTCTGACCAGTGTGTTTCTGACCACTGTGTTTCTGACCACTGTGTTTCTGACCATTGTTTTTCTTACCACAGTGTTTCTGACCAGTGTGTTTCTCACCAGTATATTTCTGACCACTGTGCTTCTGACCACCGTGTTTCGGACCACTGTGTTTCTGACCACTGTGTTTCTGACCACCGTGTTTCTGACCAGTGTGTTTCTGACCAGTGTGTTTCTGACCAGTGTGTTTCTGTCCACTGTGTTTCTGGCCGCTGTGTTAATAAGCACTGTGTTTCTGAGCACTGTGTTTCTGACCAGTGTGTTCCTGACCAGTGTTTTTCTGACCACTGTGTACATGACCACTGTGTTTCTGACCAGTGTCTTTCTGACAAGTGTGTTTCTGACCAGTGTATTTCAGACAAGTGTGTTTCTGACCACTCTGTTTCTAATCCCTGTGTTTCTGACCAGTGTGTTTCTGACCAGTGTGTTGCTGACCACTGTATTTCTGACCACTGTGTTTCAGAAAAGTGTGTTTCTAACCACTCTTTTTCTGACCAGTGTGTTTCTGACCACCGTGTTTCTACCAGTGCGTTTCTGACCACTGTGTTTCATACCACTGTGTTTCTGACCAGCGTGTTTCTGACCACTGTATTTCTGACCACAGTGTTTCTGACCACTGTGTTTCTGACCACTGTGTTTCTGACCACTGTGTTTCTGACCACTGTGTGTCTGACCAGTGTGTTTCTGACCACTGTGTTTCTGACAAGTGTGTTTATGACCACTGTGTTTCTGACCAGTGTGTTTCTCACCACTGTGTTTCTGACCAGTGTGTTTCTGACCACTGTATCTCTGACCACAGTGTTCCTGACCAGTGTGTTTCTGACCACTGTGTTTCTGACAACTGTGGTTATGACCACTGTGTTTCTGACAACTGTGTCTCTGACCAGTGTGTTTCTGACCACTGTGTTTCTGACCAGTGTGTTTCTGGCCACTGTGTTTCTGACCAGTTTGTTTCTGACCACTGTGTTCCTGACCACTGTGTTTTTGACCAGTGTGTTCTGGACGATTGTGTTTGTGACCATTGTGCATATGACCACTTTGTTTGTGACCAGTAAGTTTCTGACCAGTGTGTTTCAGACCAGAGTGTTTCTGACCACTGTGTTTCTCACCCCTGTGTTTCTGACCAGTGTGTTTCTGACCGGTGTGTTTTTTATCACTTTATCTATGACCAGTGTCTTTTTGACCATTGTGTTTCTGACCACTGTTATTCTGACCAGTGTGTTTCTGACCACTGTGTTTCTGTCCACTGTGTGTCTGACCAGTTTGTTTCTGACCACTGTGTTTCTTACCACTGTGTTTCTGACCAGTGTGTTTCTGACCACTGTATTTCTGACCACTGTGTTTCTGACCAGCGTGTTTCTGACCAGTGCGTTTCTGACCACTGTGTTTCTGACCAGTGTGTTTCTGACCACTGTATTTCTGACCACTGTGTTTCTGACCAGCGTGTTTCTGACCAGTGCGTTTCTGACCACTGTGTTTATGACCACTGTGTTTCTGACCACTGTGTTTCTGACCAATGTGTTTCTGACCAGTGTGTTTCTGACCACTGTGTTTCTGACCACTGTGTTTCTGGCCAGTGTGTTTATGACCACTGTGTTTCTGACCACTGTGTTTCTGACCACTGTGTTTCTGACCAGTGTGTTTCTGACCACTGTGTTTCTGACCACCGTGTTTCTGACCACTGTGTTTCTGACCACTGTGTTTCTGACCACTGTGTTTCTGACCAGTGTGTTTCTGACCACTGTGTTTCTGACCACCGTGTTTCTGACCACTGTGTTTCTGACCACTGTGTTTCTGACCACTGTGTTTCTAAACACTGTATTTCTGACGACAGTGTTTCTGACCTCTGTGCTCCTGACCACTGTATTTCTGACCAGTGTTTCTGACCACTGTGTTTCTGACCACTGTGTTTCTAACCACTGTGTTTCTTACCAGTGCGTTTCTGACCTTTGTGTTTCTGACCAGTGTGTTTCTGACCAGTGTGTTTCCGACCAGTTATCTCTGACCACTGTGTTTCTGACCATTGTTTTTCTGACCACTGTTTTTCTGACCAGTGTGTTTCTGACCGGTGTGTTTCTGACCACTGTGCTTCTGACCAACGTGTTTCTGACCACTGTGTTTCTAACCACTGTGTTTCTGACCACCGTATTTCTGACCAGTGTATTTCAGATTACTGTGTTTGTTACCACTGTGTTTCTGACCAGTGTGTTTCTGACTAGTGTGTTGTGACCAGTGTGCTTCTGTCCACTGTGTTTCTGGCCACTGTGTTTCTGAGAACTGTGTTTCTGACCAATGTGTTTCTGACCAGTGTGTTGCAGACCAGTGTGTTTCTGACCAGTGTGTTTCTGACCATTGTGTTTCAGACAAGTGTGTGTCTAACCACCATGTTTCTTACCAGTGCGTTTCTGACCACTGTGTTTCTGACCAGTGTGTTTCTGACCAGTGTGTTTCTGACCACTGTGCTTCTGACCATTGTTTTTCTTACCACATTGTTTCTGACCAGCGTGTTTCTGACCAGTGTATTTCTGACCACAGTGCTTCTGACCACCGTGTTTCTGACCACTGTGATTCTGACCAGTGTGTTTCTGACCACTGTGTTTCTGACCAGTGTGTTTCGGATCACTGTGTTTCTAACCACTGTGTTTCTGCCCACTGTGTTTCTGACCACTCTGTTTCTGACCACTGTGTTTCTGACCACTGTATCTCTGACCACTGTGTTGCTGACCAGTGTGTTCCTGACCAGTGTGTTTCTGACCACTTTGTATATGACCGCTGTGTTTCTGACCAGTGTGTTTCTGACCGGTGTGTTTCTGACCACTGTGTTTCTGACCACTGTGTTTCTGACCAGTGTGTTCCTTACCAGTGTGTTTCTGACCACTGTGTATATGACCGATGTGTTTCTGACCAGTGTGTTTCTGACCAGTGTGTTTCTGACCAGTGTGTTTTAGACCAGTGTGTTTCGGACCACTTTGTTTCTGACCCCTGTGTTCCTGACTAGTGTGTTTCTGACCAGTGTGTTTCAGACCACTGTATTTATGACCAGTGTGTTTCTGACCGCTGTGTTTCTGACCACTGTGTTTATGACCAGTTTGTTTCTGACCACTGTGTTTCTTACCACTGTGTTACTGACCAGGGTGTTTCTGACCACTGTATTTCTGACCACTGTGTTTCTGACCAGCATGTTTCTAACCAGTACGTTTCTTACCACTGTGTTTCTGACCACTGTGGTTCTGACCACTATGTTTCTGACCATTGTGTTTCTGACCAGTGTGTTTCTTACCACTGTGTTTCTGATCACTGTGTTTCTGACCAGTGTGTTTATGACCACTTTGTTTCTGACCATTGTGTTTCTGACCAGTGTGTTTCTGACCTGTGTGTTTCTGACCACTATGCCTCTGACCACTGTATTTCCAACCACTGTGTTTCTGACCATTTTGTTTCTGACCAGTGTGTTTATGACCACTGTGTTTATGACCACCGTGTCTCTGACCAGTGTATTTCTGACCAGTGTGTTTCTGACCACTGTGTTTCTTATCAGTGTGTTTCTGACCACTGTGTTTCTGACCATTGTGTTTCCCACCAGTGTGTTTCTGACCACTATGTTTCTGACCAGTGTTTTTCTGACCAGTGTGTTTCCGACCAGTGTGTTTCTGACCACAGTGTTTCTGACAAGTGTGTTTCTGACCACTGTGTTTCGGACCAGCTTGTTTTAGACCACTGTGTTTCTGACCAATGTGTTTCTGATCAGTGTGTTTTTTGACCAGTGTGTTTCTGGCCACTGTGTTTCTGACCACTGTGTTTCTGACCACGGTGTTTCTGACCAGTGTGTATCTGACTAGTGTGTTTCTGACCAGTGTGTTTCTCACCAGTAGTTTCTGACGACTGTGTTGTTGACCAGCGTGTTTCTGACCACTGTATTTCAGACTAGTGTGTTTCCGACCACTGTGTTTTTGACCACTGCCTTTCTGACCAGCGTGTTTCTGACCAGTGCGTTTCAGACCACTGTGTTTCTGACCACTCTGTTTCTGTCCAATGTGTTTCTGACCACTGTGTTTCTGGCCAGTGTGTTTTTGACCACTGTGTTTCTGACCAGTTTGTTTCTGACCAGTGTGTTTCTGACCACTGTGTTTCTGACCACTGTGTTTCTGACCACTGTGTTTCAGACCAATGTGTTTCTGACCATTGTGTTTCTGACCACTGTGTTTCTGACCACTCTCTTTCTGACCACTGTGTTTCTGACCACTGTGCTCCTGAACACTGTGTTTCTGACCACTGTGTTTCTGACCACTGTGCTCCTGACCACTGTGTTTCCGACCACTGTGTTTCTGACCACTGTGTTTCTGACCACTGTGTTTTTGACCACAGTGTTTTTGACCAGTGTGTTTCTGACCAGTGTGTTTCTTACCAGTGTGTTTCTTTCCACTGTGTTTCTGACCACTGTGTTTCTGAGCACTGTGTTTCTGACCATTTTGTTGTTGACCAGTGTGTTCCTGACCAGTGTGTTTCTGACCACTGTGTGTATCACCACTGTGTTTCTGACAAGTATGTTTCTGACCAGTGTGTTTCTGACCACTGTGTGTATCACCACTGTGTTTCTGACCAGTATGTTTCTGACCAGTGTGTTTCTGACCAGTGTGTTTCAGACAAGTGTGTTTCTGACCACTCTGTTTCTAACCCCTGTGTTTCTGACCAGTGTGTTGCTGACCACTGTGTTTCTGACCACTGTGTCTATAAAAAGTGTGTTTCTGACCACTCTTATTCTGACCAGTGTGTTTCTGACCACTGTGTTTCTGACCAGTTTTTTTCTGACCACTGTGTTTCTTACCACTGTGTTTCTGACCAGTGTGTTTCTGACCACTGTATTTCTGACCACTGTGTTTCTGACCAGCGTGTTTCTGACCAGTTTTCTGACTACTGTGTTTCTGACCACTGTGTTTCTGACCACTGTGTGTCTGACCAGTGTTTTTCTGACCACTGTGTTTCTGACAAGTGTGTTTATGACCACTGTGTTTCTGACCAGTTTCTTTCTGACCACTGTGTTTCTGACCAGTGTGTTCTGACCACGGTGTCTCTGACCACTGTTTTTCTGACAAGTGTGTTTCTGACCACTGTGTTTCTGACCAATGTGTTTATGACCACTGTGTTTCTGACCACTGTGTTTCTGACCGGTGTGTTTCTGACCACTGTGGTTCTGACCAGTGTGTTTCTGGCTACCGTGTTTCGGACCAGTGTGTTCTGACCACTGTGTTTCTGACCACTGTGTTTCTGACCAGTGTATTCCTGACCGGTGTGTTTGTGACCATTGTGCATATGACCACTGTGTTTGTGAGCAGTGTGTTTCTGACCAGTGTTTTTCTGACCAGTGTGTTTCTGACCCGTGTATTTCTGACCACTGTGTTTCTGAGCACCGTGTTTCTGACCACTCTGTTTCTGACCACTGTGTTTCTGACCAATGTGTTTCTGACAGGTGTGTTTTGCGCCATTGTGTTTTTTACCACTGTGTTTCTGACCAGTGTGTTTCTGACCAGTGTGTTTCTGGCCACTGTGTATCTGACCACTTTGTTTCTGACCACGGTGTTTCCGACCACTGTGTTTATGAGCAGTGTGTTTCTGACCAGTGTGTTTTTGAACAGTGTGTTTCTGGCCAGTGTGTATGTGACCACTGTATTGCTGACCACTGTGTTTCTGTTCACTGTGTTTCTGACAACTGTGTTTATGACCACCGTGCTTCTGACCAGTGTGTTTCTGACCAAAGTGTTGCTGCCCAGTGTGTTTCTCACCAGTGTGTTTCTGACCACTGAGTTTCTGACCACTGTGTTTCTCATCAGTGTATATCTGACCACTATGCTTCTGACAAGTGTGTTTCTGACCAGTGTGTTTCCGACCAGTGTGTTTCTGACCAGTGTCTTTCTGACCTCTGTGTTTCAGACCAGTGTGTTTCTGACCATTGTGCTTCTGAACACTGTGTTTCTGACCAGTGTGTCTCTGACCACTGTGTTTCTGACCACTGTGTTTCCGACCAGTGTGTTTCTGACCACTGTGTTTCTGACCACTGTGTTTCTGACCACTGTTTATGACCACTGTGTTTCTGACCACTGTGTTTCTGACAACTGTGTTTCTGACCAGTCTGTTTCTGACCACTGTGTTGCTGACCAGTGTGTTCCTGACCGGTATGTTTCTGACCACTTTGTATATTACCACTGTGTTTCTGACCAGTGTTTTTCTGACCAGTGTGTTTTTGACCACTGTGTCTCTGACCACTGTGTTTCTGACCAGTGTGTTCCTGACCAGTGTGTTTCTGACCACTGTGTATATGACCACTATGTCTCAGACCAGTGTGTTTCTGACCAGTGTGTTTCTGACCAGTGTGTCTCAGACCAGTGTGTTTGGGACCACTGTGTTTCTGACCCCTGTGTTTGTGACCAGTGTGTTTCTGACCAGTGTGTTTCTGACCACTGTATTTCTGACCAGTGTGTTTCTGACCACTGTGTTTCTGACCACCATGTTTCTGACCAGTTTGTTTCTGACCACTGTGTTTCCGACCACTCTGTTTCTTACCACTGTGTCACTGACCTGGGTGTTTCTGACTACTGTATTTCTGACCACTGTGTTTCTGTCCAGCGTGTTTCCAACCACTATGTTTCTGACCACTGTGTTTCTGACCAATGTGTTTCTGACCACTGTGTTTCTGGCCACTGTGTTTCTGACCACTGTGTTTCTGACCACTGTGTTTCTGACAACTGTGTTTCTCACCAGTGTGTTTATGACCACTGTGTTTTTGACCAGTGACTTTCTGACCAGTGTGTTTATGGCCAGTGTGTTTCTGACCACTACGTCTCTGACCACTGTGTTTCCGACCACTGTGTTTCTGACCACAGTGTTTCTGACCAGTTTGCTTCTGACCAGTGTGTTTCTGACCACTGTGTTTCTGACCACCGTGTTTCTGACCACTGTGTTTCTGACATCTGTGCTTCTGACCACTGTGTTTTTTACCACTGTGTTTCTCACCACTGTGTTTCTGACCACTGTGTTCTTGACCACTGTGTTTCTGTCCAATGTGTTTCTGACTTGTGTGTTTCTGACCACTGTGTTCCTGATTGCCGTGTTTCTGACCACTGTGTTTCTGACCACTGTGTTTCTGACCAGTTTGTTTCTGACCAGTGTGTTTCTGACTACCGTGTTTCTGACCAGTGTGTTTTGGACCACTGTGTTTCTGACCACTGTACTTGTGACCACTATGTTACTGACCACTGTATTTCTTACCACTGTGTTCCTGACCACAGTGTTCCTGACCACTGGTTTTCTGACCACTGTGTTTCTCACCACTGTGTTTGTAACCACTGTGTTTCTGACCAGGATGTTTATGACCACTGTGTTTCTGACCACCATGTTTCTGACCACTGTGTTTCTGACCACTGTGTTTCTGAGATTGTGTTTCTGACCAGTATGTTTCAGACCACTGTTTTTCTGACCATTGTGCTTCTGACCAGTGTATTCCTGACCAGCGTGTTTCTGACCAGTGCGTTTCTGACCACTGTGTTTCTGACCACTGTGTGTCTGACCGATGTGTTTCTGACCAACCACTGTGTTTACGACCAGTGTGTTTCTGACCACCGTGTTTCTGACCAGTGTGTTTCTGACCACTGTGTTTATGACCAGTGTGTCTCTGTCCACTATGTTTCTGACGAGTGTGTTTCAGACCAGTGTGTTTCCGACCAGTGTGTTTCTGACCATATCTTTTCTGACCAGTGTGTATCTGACCAGTGTGTTTCTGACCATTGTGTTTCTGACCAGTAGTTTCTGACCACGGTGTTTCTGACCAGTGTGTTTCTGACCACTGTTTTTCTGACCAGTGTGTTTCTGACCATTGTGTTTCTGACCACTGTGTTTCTGACCACTGTGTTTCTGACCAGTGTCTTTCTGACCACTGTGTTTCTGACCACTGTGTTTCTGACCAGTGTGTTTCCGACCAGTGTGTTTCTGACCATATCTTTTCTGACCAGTGTGTATCTGACCAGTGTGTTTCTGACCATTGTGTTTCTGACCAGTAGTTTCTGACCACGGTGTTTCTGACCAGTGTGTTTCTGACCACTGTTTTTCTGATCAGTGTCTTTCTGACCATTGTGTTTCTGACCTCTGTGTTTCTGACCACTGTGTTTCTGACCACTGTGTTTCTGACCACTGTGTTTCTGACCAGTGTGTTTCTGACCATTGTGTTTTTGGCCAGTGTGTTTCTGGCCACTGTGTTTCTGAAAGTGTGTTTCTGACCACTGTGTTCCTGACAAGTGTGTTTCTGATCATTGTGTTTCTGACCACTGTGTTTCTGACCAGTGTTTTTCTGACCAGTGTGTTTCTGACCACTCTGTTTCTGACCACTGTGTTTCTGTCCAGTGTCTTTCTGACCAGTGTGTTTCTGACCAGTGTGTTTCTCATCACTGTGTTCCTGACCACTGTGTTCTGACCACTGTGTTTCTGACCCCTGTGTGTCCGACTGGTGAGTTTCTGACTACTGTGTTTCTGACCACGATGTTTCCGACCAGTGTGTTGGTGACCAGTGTGTTTCTGACCACTGTGTTTCTGACAAGTGTGTTTCTGACCACTTTGCATCTGACCAGTGTGTTTCTGACCACTGTGTTTGGGACCACTGTTTTTCTTGTCGGAATATGAATGTGACAGAGCATGACACATCCAAGATTAAAATCTCAATAACGGTTCAGCTCCGGCTTAGAACCACCTCGGTCATCAACTCCGACTATCCGTTAACGGTCCTCAACCTACCAACGGCCATCCTACCGAGGAATCCCCTAATAAGCGGCCCGACCGCAAGCACGTCCGGCAAGTGCACAAGAAGCCGTTGTATACGCTTTGTCCTGTTCTGTCCTGATATAAGGAGGATGTTCATTCCCTCCCAGTTTAATCAGAACAGTTCTGTCTATCTTGTTCCCCCTTGGTTCCGCGGCTTTGCCGCTGTGTCTTGGCTTTGCCCATCCCTCGCATTTCCTGCCTTCGCCATTTCTCAACGCTTCGCTCCGCCATTCTTGCTCATTCGCTCAGCTCTCACACTCCGCCAACCATCACTCCCCTTGCCAGCACTCTCTCTCACATCAACCTGTCTACCTCTGCTACCTCGCGTCTCAGCTTCTATCAGCACCTGCGACTAACTCCTCGAACCGCTCTCGCTCACATTACTCTGCTGAAGTACATCTGCATGTTCCGATGCTTCTGCTTGCTTCTGCTACTGCTGTTCTCGTGTCTGCATTCTTCTGACATGGTATCAGAGCTTCAGGCATCACCTGGAGTACCGTGACCGCTTCATCACTCTGCCGACTCCCTTGCTTTGCTGCTTCGATGAACATTCTCCTGCGACTGCTACCGCCATCCCGCGCCTCGCCGCTTTGTCCGCAGCTAACATCAGGAGCTCTGCCTGAAGAGTTCTCCACGCTGAATAAACGCCTTGTCATCCTGAGGAGGCCCTGCGCCCATTTCCGCGCCCGTGGCTAACAACCGGTGACAAGTCGCCCACATCAGCCGCAAGCAACTCTCGAGCCGCCGCCTGCCGTCAACTACCAAGAAGCTTCTTGCCGCCTCCCATCCGCCGCCACCACATCGCATCTACCTCCGCTGGCATCTACTCCCTTTCATCCAGCCTCGTCAGCTTCATCTGCTCCTTCCTCTCCGCCATCTTCATCTTGCCCGCATCTATCGTCTTGAGCCGCCTTCTCGCATCGCCTCCTCGCCTCGTCAGCAGCTGCAGCCAAAACTGCCGCTGTCAGGATATCGGACACCACCAGTCTTCTGCTCCCATTTTCGAGCCAACTGGAGAACAAGCCGTCACTCTCCTGACTACAGCGGTCTGGTATCCCTGTCCGCTGCCTGACTCCCTCTGCTGCAACCAACATCTTCCAGCTGACAGGACATTGGACACCACCAGTCTTCCTGCTCCCACTTCCGAGCCAACTGGGGAACAAGCCGTCACTCTCCTGAACGCAGAAGAGGAAATTGCAACGCTCTGCCTCCACCTGCCGCGCCGCGTCTCATCTCCGCTCACTCTGCTCGCGTCGCTCTCTGTCCCTCGTCCTCGCTCCAGTTTTCTCTGCTTCATCAGCCGCCCGTTCCTGCCTCATCTCTGTCTCTCCATCATCAGCATCATCCGCGCCGCCTCTGCACTCGTCATCTTGTCATCATCAGCATCCTCCGCGTCGCCCTTCCATCCATCATCAGCATCAGCATCATCAGCATCGCTTTATCGCGCACGAGGTTCCGCCCCTGTGCCCACTCATCACAGCAATCGCTTCCTCCGCTTCCGCAAATCGCTTCCAGCTCGGCACAAGGACCCACCCGGTCGCATCGCCTTTTTCCGTGACGACCTGCGCCCACGCCGTATCCTCCTTCAGCGCACGTGGTTCTGCCCCTGCGCCCACTCATCAATCAATTGCTACCTCCGCTTCCGAAAATCGCTCTCAGCTCGGCACAAGGATTTGCCCGGTCGCATCGCCTTTTTACGCGACGACCTGCGCCTACGTCGAAAACCTCGCAGCGCACGTGGTTTCGCCCCTGCGTCAACTCATCCATCAATCGTTTCCTCCGCTTCAGCATCAACTTCAGCCCGGCACAAGGATCCTCCCGGTCACATCGCTCGAATCGCGCCGACCTGCGCTCACGCCGTACCATCCTTCAGTGCACGGGGCTCGCCCCTGCACCCATTTATCAATCAATCACTTCCTCCGCCATCATCCGCCTTCATCATTCACTCGGCACACGGATCCGCCCGGTCGCATTGCCTTTTCCGCGACGACCTGCGCCCTTGCCAAAACATCCTCAGCGCACACGGCTCGACCCTGCGCCCGCTCCATTGTCATCAGCCTTCAATTCATCATCAGCAATCATCAGCATCTGTGAACGGGACAAGAATCTGCACGAGCTAGCTGCCTGTTATTGCAACAGCGTGCACCCACGCCAGAAGCAGATTTCTCATAGCTCATTAGCATCTGCCTTCCCTTGCCGCATTCTACTCCCCTACTTCAACTCACGCACACAGTCTCGCCACTGCGCCCACGTCATCCAGCATTTCTTCATCATCTTCATGGCCACTCCACCTTTTTCCCAAACTGACATACTCACCGAAGACGGGTCCAACGTACACACATGGTCTGCTTCTGTCCTGACACACGCTGCTGGATGGTCAGCCCATGAACATTCACTCGTCAATCTACTCCGAGGATCTGTCGAGTACAACACCGACAGACGCACCCCAGGAATGGACAGCTACTCCATAAACATCCAACAAATCACCTTTGAAGCAGCGTGCGATCAAATACGACCTGTTGTGCATCCCTCCTATCACCATCACTTCAGAACAGCTCACACTACCCCGATGCTTTGGCTCAAGATACTTCATCAGGGGTGGTGGCGCCACTGGCTCAATGGTGTCTGCACCAACATGCAAATGTTGCCCACAATGGCAGCAGAGCTTGACCCTCTGCCCGCCTTTGGGCGATATGAGGGGTGGACACAAACACAGGAATGGGTCGAGCAGGTGCACAGGTTCCTCTACCCAGTTCTCCTCCTGCATCTCGGTGTAACAGATTGTCTGTTCGGTGATCAGCTCTACATTGGGCCACCAGAAGAACGGACTAAGTCGTACACTGAGGCAAATCAGCAAATACGCAGATAACTGAAGACTGTTATGCACAGAACCTATCATGCACTGATTGCCGCACATCCAGGGGACCTCGGAGACATGTGGTCACACTTCCTTTCCTCTCGGGGTCTAGGACGTTCCATTACCATGGAACGGACCTACTCACACATAAAGTCTGTCAGATTCAAGGGGGGTGTCGGAATATGAATCTGACAGAGAATGACACACCCGAGATTAAAATCTCAATAACGGTTCAGCTCCGGCTTAGAACCAACTCGGTCATCACCTCCGACTAGCCGTTAACGGTCCTCAACCTATCAACGGCCATCCTACCGAGGAATCCCCTAATAAGCGGCCCGACCGCAAGCACGTCCGGCTAGTGCACAAGAGCCGTTGTATACGCTTTGTCCTGTTTTGTCCTGATATAAGGAGGATATTCATTCCCTCCAAATTTAACCAGAACAGTTCTGCCCCTCCTGTTCTCCCTTGGTTCCGCGAATTCGCCGCGGTGTCTTCGCTCTGCCCATCCCTCGCATTTCCTGCCTTTGCCAACTCTCAACGCTTCGCTCCGTCACTCTCGCTCCTTCGCTCAGCTCTCACACTCCGCCAACCATCACTCCCCTCACCAGCACTCTCTCTCACATCAACCTGTCTACCTCTCCTACCTCGCGTCTCAGCCTCTATCAGCTCCCGCGACTAACTCCTCGAACCGCTCTCGCTCACGTCACTCTGCTGACGTACATCTGCATGTTCCAATGCTTCTGCTTACTTCTGCTACTGCTGTTCTTGTGTCTGCATTCTTCTGACATTTCTGACCACTGTGTTTCTGACCACAGTGTTTCTGACCAATGTGTTTCTGACCAGTGTATTTCTGACCACTGTGTTTCTGAACAGTGTGTTTCCGACCACTGTGTTTCTGACCACTGTGTGTCTGACCAGTGTGTTTCTGACCATAGTGTTTCTGACCAGTGTGTTTATGACCAGTGTGTTTCTGACCGCTGTGTTTCTCACCACTGTGTTTCTGACCAGTGTGTTTCTGACCACTGTGTTTCTGACCACTGTGTTTCTGACCACTGTGTTTCTGACCAGTGTGTTTCTGACCAGTGTGTTTCTGACTAGTGTGTTTCTGACATCTGTTTCTAACCACTGTGTTTCTTACAACTGTGTTTCTTACCAGTGTGTTTCTGACCACTGTGTTCCTGACCAGTGTGCTTCTGACCACTGTGTTGCTGACCAGTGTGTTTCTGACCACCGTGTTTCTGACCAGTGTGTTTCTGACCACTGTGTTTCTGACCA
>SZWC01000192.1:441157-451679 GCA_023375785.1 Penium margaritaceum
TGTGTTTCTGACCACTGTGTTTCTGACCAGTGTGTTTCTGACCACTGTGTTTTGACCAGTGTGTTTCTTTCCAGTGTGTTGCTGACCACTATGTTTCCGACGAGTGTGTTTCTGACCAGTGTGTTTCTGACCAGTGTATTTCTGACCAGTGTGTTTCTGACCACTATGTCTCTGACCAATGTGTTTCTGACCAGTGTGTTTCTGACCAGTGTGTTTCTGACCACTGTGTTTATGAACACTGTGTTTCTAACCAGTGTGTTTCTGACCACTATGTTTCTGCCCAGTGTGTTTCTGAGCACTGTGTTTTTGACCACTGTGTTTCTGACCACTGTGTTTCTTACCAGTTTGTTTCTGACCAGTGTGTTTCTGACTACTTTGTTTCTGACCACCGTGTTTCTGACCAGTGTGTTTATGACCAGTGTGTTTCTGTCCACTGTGTTTCAGACCACTGTGTTTCTGACCAGTGTTTTTCTGACCACTGTGTTTCTGACCAGTGTGTTTTTAACCACTGTGTTTCTGACCAGTGTGTTTGTGACCACTGTGTTTCTGACCACTGTGTTTCTGATCACTGTGTTTCTTACCAGTGTGTTTATGACAACTGTGTTTCTGACCATTGTGCTTCTGAGCACTGTGTTTCTGACCAGCGTGTTTCTGACCACTGTGTTTCTGACCAGTGTGTTTCTGACCACTGTGTTTCTGACCACCGTGTCTCTGACCAGTGTGTCCCTGACAAGTGCGTTTATGAGCAGTGTGTTTCTGACCACTGTGTTTCTGCCCATTGTGTTTCGGACCACTGTGTTTCTGACCAGTGTGTTTCTTACCACTGTGTTTCTGACCACTGTGTTTCTGACCAGTGTGTTTCTGACCAGCATTTCTCTGACCACTGTGTTTCTGACCAGTGTGTTGCTGGCCACTGTGTTTCTGTCCACTGTGTTTCTGACCACTGTGTTTCTAACCACTGTGTTTATGACCACTGTGTTTTTGACCACTGTGTTTCTCACCAGTGTGTTTCTGACCAATGTGTTTCTGACCACTATGTTTCGGACCACTGTGTTTTTGACCAGTATGTTTGTGACCAGTGTGTTTCTGACCACTGTATTTCTGACCACTGTGTTTCCGACGAGTGTGTCTCTGACCACTGTGTTTCTGACCACTGTGTTTATGACCACTGTGTTTCTGACCACTGTGTTTCTGACGAGTGTGTCTCTGACCAGTGCGTTTCTGAGAAGTGTGCTTTTGACCACTGTGTTTCTGACCATTGTGTGTTTGACCAGTGTGTTTCTGAACACTGTGTTTCTGACCAGTGTGTTTCTGACCACTGTGTTTTTTACCACTGTGTTTCTGACCACGATGGTTCTGACCACTGAGTTTCTGACCAGTGTGTTTCTGACCAGTGTGTCTCCGACCACTGTGTTTCTGACCAGTGTGTTCCTGACCACGGTGATTCTGTCCACTGTGTTTCTGACCAGAGTGTTTCTGACCACCATGTTTCTGACCATTGTGTTTCTGACCAGTGTGTTTCTGACCACTGTGTTCTGACCAGTGTGTTTCTGACCACTGTGTTTCCGACCAGTGTGTTTCTGACCACTGTGTTTCTTACCAGTGTGTTTCTGACCACTAAGATTCTGACCACTGTGTTTATGACCACTGTGTTTCTGACCAATGTGTTTCTGACCAGAGTGTCTCTGACCACTGAGTTTCTGACCAGTGTGTTTTTGACCACTGTGTTTCTGACCACTGTGTTTCTGACCACTATGTTTATGACCACAGTGTTTCTAACCAGTGTGTTTCTGACCACTATGTTTCCGACCAGTGTGTTTCTGACCACTGTGTTTTTGACCAGTGTGTTTCTGACCACTGTGTTTCTTACCAGTTTGTTTCTGACCAGTGTGTTTCTGACCACTGTGTTTCTGACCACCGTGTTTCTGACCACCGTGTTTCTGACCAGTGTTTTTATGACCAGTGTGTTTCTGACCGTTGTGTTTCTGACCACTGTGAAATTGACCAGTGTGTTTCTGACCACTGTGTTTCCGACCAGTGTGTTTCTGACCACTGTGTTTCTGACCAGTGTCTTCTTGACCACTGTGTTTCTGACCAGTGTGTTTCTGACCAGTGTTTCTCACCACTGTGTTTCTGACCACTGTGTTTCTTACCAGTGTGTTTCTGACCACTGTGTTTCTGACCATTGTGCTTATGACCACTGTGTTTCTTACCAGCGTGTTTCTGACCACTTTGTTTCTGACCAGTGTGTTTCTGACCAGTGTGTTTCTGACCACTGTGTTTCTGACCACTGTGTTTCTGACCACCGTGTCTCTGACAAGAGTGTCTCTGACCAGTGCGTTTATGAGCAGTGTGTTTCTGACCACTGTGTTTCTGACCATTGTTTTTCGGACCTCTGTGTTTCTGACCAGTGTGTTTCTGACCACTGTGTTTCGGACCACTGTGTTTCTGACCAGTGTGTTCTGACCAGCATGTCTCTGACCACTGTGTTTCTGACCAGTGTATTGCTGACCACTGTGTTTCTTTCCACTGTGTTTCTGACCACTGTGTTTCTGACCATTGTGTTTATGACCAGTGTGTTTCTGACCACTGTGTTTCTGACCAGCATGTTTCTGACCACTCTGTTTCTGACCTGTGTGTTTATGACCACTGTGTTTCTGACCACTGTGTTTCTCACCAGTGTGTTTCTGACCACTATGTTTCTGACCACCGTGTTTTTGACCAATGTGTTTATGACCAGTGTGTCTCTAAACAGTGTGTTTTTGACCAGTGTGTTTCTTACCACTGTGTTTCTGACCTCTGTGTTTCTGACCAGTATGGTTCTGACCAGTGTGTTTCTGACCACTGTATTTCTGACCACTGTGTTTCTGACCAGTGTGTTGCTGACCACTGTGTTTCTGTCCAGTGTGTTTCTGACCAGTGTGTTTCTGACCACTGTGTTTTTGACTATTGTGTTTATGACCACTGTGTTTCTGACCACTGTGTTTCTGACGAATGTGTCTCTGACCAGTGCGTTTCTGAGCAGTGTGTTTCTGACCACTGTGTTTCTGACCATTGTGTGTCTGACCAGTGTGTTTCTGAACACTGTGTTTCTGACCAGTGTGTTCCTGACCACTGTGTTTTTGACCACTGTGCTTCTGACCAGTGTGTTTCTGACCACTGTGTTTCTGACCATTGTGTGTCTGACCAGTGTGTTTCTGAACACTGTGTTTCTGACCAGTGTGTTCCTGACCACTGTGTTTTTGACCACTGTGCTTCTGACCAGTGTGTTTCTGACCACTGTGTTTCTGACCAGTATGTTTCTGACCACTGTGTTTCTGACCAGTGTGTTTCTGACCAGTGTGTTTCTGACCACTGTGTTTCTCACCAGTGTGTTTCTGACCAGTGTGTTTCTGACCACTATGTTTCTGACCACTGTGTTTCTGACCACTGTGTTTCTGACCAGTGTGTTTCTGACCAGTGTGTTTCTGACCACTGTGTTTCTCACCAGTGTGTTTCTGACCAGTGTGTTTCTGACCACTATGTTTCTGACCACTGTGTTTTTGACCAGTGCGTTTCTGACCAGTGTGTCTCTGACCAGTGTATTTCTGACCAGTGTGTTTCTGACCACTGTGTTTCTGACCTCTGTGTTTCTGACCAGTATGTTTCTGACCAGTGTGTTTCTGACCACTGTGTTTCTAACCACAATGCTTCTGACCAGTGTGTTGCTGACCACTGTGTTTCTGTCCACTGTGTTTTTGACCAGTGTGTTTCTGACCACTGTGTTTCTGACCACTGTGTTTCTGACCACTGTGTTTATGCCCAATTTGATTTCTGACTACTGTCTTTCTGACCAGTGTGTTTCTGACCAGTGTGTTTCTGACCACTGTGTTTATGACCACTGTGTTTCTGACCAGTGTGTTTCTGACCACTGTGTTTCTGACCAGTGTGTTTCTGACCAGTGTGTTTCTGACCACTGTGTTTCTGAACACTGTGTTGCTGACCAGTTTGTCTCTGACCAGTGTGTTTCTGACCACTGTGTTTCTGACCAGTGTGTTTCTGAGCACTGTATTTCTGACCACTGTGTTTCTGACCAGTGTGTTGCTGACCACAGTGTTTCTGTCCACTGTGTTTCTGACCAGTGTGTTTCTGACCAGTGTGTTTCTGACCATTGTGTTTCTGACCACTGTGTATCTGACCACTGTGTTTCTCACCAGTGTGTTTCTTACCACTATGTTTCTGACCACCATGTTTTTTTACCAATGTGTTTATGACCAGTGTGTCTCTGACCAGTGTGTTTTTGACCAGTGTGTTTCTAACCACTGTGTTTCTGACCTCTGTGTTTCTGACCAGTATGTTTTTGACCAGTGTGTTTCTGACCACTGTGTTTCTGTCCACTGTGTTTCAGACCAGTGTGTTTCTGACCACTGTGTTTCTGACCATTGTGTTTATGACCACTGTGTTTCTGACCATAGTGTTTCTGACGAGTGTGTCTCTGACCAGTGCTTTTCTGAGCAGTGTGTTTCTGACCACTGTGTTTCTGACCAGTGTGTTTCTGAACACTGTGTTTCTGACCACTGTGTTCCTGACCACTGTGATTTTTACCACTGTGTTTCTGACCACTGTGTTTCTGACCAGTATGTTTCTGACCACTGTGTTTCTGACCAGTGTCTCTGACCAGTGTATTTCTGACCAGTGTGTTTCTTACCACTGTGTTTCTGACCTCTGTGTTTCTGACCAGTATGTTTCTGACCAGTGTGTTTCTGACCACTGTATTTCTGACCACTGTGTTTCTGACCAGTGTGTTGCTGACTACTGTGTTTCTGTCCACTGTGTTTTTGACCAGTGTGTTTCTGACCAGTGTGTTTTTGACCACTGTGTTTCTGACCACTGTGTTCATGCCCACTGTGTTTCGGACTACTGTGTTTCTGACCAGTGTGTTTCTGACCACTGTGTTTCTGACCAGTGCGTTTCTGACCACTTTGATTCTGACCAGTGTGTTTCTGACCACTGTGTTTGTGGCCACTGTGTTTCTGACCAGTGTGTTTCTGACCACTGTGTTTCTGACCAGTGTCTTTCTGACCACTCTGTTTCTGAACATCGTGTTTCTGACCAGTTTGTCTCTGACCAGTGTGTTTCTGACCACTGTGTGTCTGACCAGTGTGTTTCTGACCACAGTATTTCTGACCACTGTGTTTCTGACCAGTGTGTTGCTGACCACTGTGTTTCTGTCCACTGTGTTTATGCCCACTGTGTTTCTGACTACTGTGTTTCTGACCAGTGTGTTTCTGCCCACTGTGATTCTGACCAGTGCCTTTCTGACCACTTTTTTCTGACTAGTGTGTTTCTGACCACTGTGTTTGTGACCACTGTGTTTCTGACCAGTGTGTTTCTGACCACTGTGTTTTTGACCAGTGTGTTTCTGACCACTGTGTTTCTGAACACTGTGTTTCTGACCAGTTTGTCTATGACCAGTGTGTTTCTGATCACTGTGATTCTGACCACTGTGTTTATGACCACTGTGTTTCTGACCAACGTGTTTCTGACCAGTGTGTATCTGACCACTGAGTTTCTGACCAGTGTGTTTTTGACCACTGTGTTTCTGACCACTGTGTTCCTGACCAGTGTGTTTCTGACCACTGTGTTTATGACCACAGTGTTTCTAACCAGTGTGTTTCTGACCACTATGTTTCGGACGAGTGTGTTTCTGACCACTGTGTTTTTGACCACTGTGTTTCTGACCACTGTGTTTATGACCACAGTGTTTCTAACCAGTGTGTTTCTGACCACTATGTTTCGGACGAGTGTGTTTCTGACCACTGTGTTTTTGACCACTGTGTTTCTGACCACTGTGTTTCCTACCAGTTTGTTTCTGACCAGTGTGCTTCTGACCCATGTGTTTCTGACCACCGTGTTTCTGACCACCGTGTTTCTGACCAGTGTGTTTATGACCAGTTTGTTTCTGACCATTATGTTTCTGACCACTGTGAAATTGACCATTGTGTTTCTGACCACCGTGAAATTGACCAGTGTGTTTCTGACCAGTGTGTTTCTGACCAGTGTATTGCTGACCACTGTGTTTCTGTCAACTTTGTTTCTGACCACTGTGTTTCTGACCACTGTGTTTTTGACCACTGTGTTTCTGGCCACTGTGTTTCTGACCAGCATGTTTCTGACCACTCTGTTTCTGACCACTGTGTTTTTGACCACTGTGTTTCTGGCCACTGTGTTTCTGACCAGCATGTTTCTGACCACTCTGTTTCTGACCACTGTGTTTTTGACCACTGTGTTTCTGGCCACTGTGTTTCTGACCAGCATGTTTCTGACCACTCTGTTTCTGACCACTGTGTTTTTGACCACTGTGTTTCTGGCCACTGTGTTTCTGACCAGCATGTTTCTGACCACTCTGTTTCTGACCACTGTGTTTTTGACCACTGTGTTTCTGGCCACTGTGTTTCTGACCAGCATGTTTCTGACCACTCTGTTTCTGACCACTGTGTTTTTGACCACTGTGTTTCTGGCCACTGTGTTTCTGACCAGCATGTTTCTGACCACTCTGTTTCTGACCACTGTGTTTTTGACCACTGTGTTTCTGGCCACTGTGTTTCTGACCAGCATGTTTCTGACCACTCTGTTTCTGACCACTGTGTTTTTGACCACTGTGTTTCTGGCCACTGTGTTTCTGACCAGCATGTTTCTGACCACTCTGTTTCTGACCACTGTGTTTTTGACCACTGTGTTTCTGGCCACTGTGTTTCTGACCAGCATGTTTCTGACCACTCTGTTTCTGACCACTGTGTTTTGGACCAGTGTGTTTCTGACCACTATGTTTCGAACGAGTGTGTTTCTGACCACTGTGTTTTTGACCACTGTGTTTCTGACCACTGTGTTTCTTACCAGTTTGTTTCTGACCAGTGTGTTTCTAACCCATGTGTTTCTGACCACCGTGTTTCTGACCACCGTGTTTCTGACCAGTGTGTTTATGACCAGTTTGTTTCTGACCATTGTGTTTCTGACCACCGTGAAATTGACCAGTGTGTTTCTGACCACTGTGAAATTGACCATTGTGTTTCTGACCACCGTGAAATTGACCAGTGTGTTTCTGACCAGTGTGTTTCTGACCAGTGTATTGCTGACCACTGTGTTTCTGTCAACTTTGTTTCTGACCACTGTGTTTCTGACCACTGTGTTTCTGACCACTGTGTTTCTGACCAGTTTATTTCTGACCACTGTGTTTCTGACCAGTATGTTTCTGACCACAGTGTTTCTGACCAGTGTGTTTCTGACCAGTGTGTTTCTGACCACAGTGTTTCTGACCACTGTGTTTCTGACCACTGTGTTTATGCCCACTGTGTTTCTGACCACTGTGTTTCTGACCAGTTTATTTCTGACCACTGTGTTTCTGACCAGTATGTTTCTGACCACAGTGTTTCTGACCAGTGTGTTTCTGACCAGTGTGTTTCTGACCACAGTGTTTCTGACCACTGTGTTTCTGACCACTGTGTTTATGCCCACTGTGTTTCTGACCACTGTGTTTCTGACCAGTTTATTTCTGACCACTGTGTTTCTGACCAGTATGTTTCTGACCACAGTGTTTCTGACCAGTGTGTTTCTGACCAGTGTGTTTCTGACCACAGTGTTTCTGACCACTGTGTTTCTGACCACTGTGTTTATGCCCACTGTGTTTCTGACCACTGTGTTTCTGACCAGTTTATTTCTGACCACTGTGTTTCTGACCAGTATGTTTCTGACCACAGTGTTTCTGACCAGTGTGTTTCTGACCAGTGTGTTTCTGACCACAGTGTTTCTGACCACTGTGTTTCTGACCACTGTGTTTATGCCCACTGTGTTTCTGACCACTGTGTTTCTGACCAGTTTATTTCTGACCACTGTGTTTCTGACCAGTATGTTTCTGACCACAGTGTTTCTGACCAGTGTGTTTCTGACCAGTGTGTTTCTGACCACAGTGTTTCTGACCACTGTGTTTCTGACCACTGTGTTTATGCCCACTGTGTTTCTGACCACTGTGTTTCTGACCAGTTTATTTCTGACCACTGTGTTTCTGACCAGTATGTTTCTGACCACAGTGTTTCTGACCAGTGTGTTTCTGACCAGTGTGTTTCTGACCACAGTGTTTCTGACCACTGTGTTTCTGACCACTGTGTTTATGCCCACTGTGTTTCTGACCACTGTGTTTCTGACGAGTGTGTCTCTGACCAGTGCGTTTCTGAGCAGTGTGATTCTGACCACTGTGTTTCTGACCAGTGTGTTGCTGACCACTGTGTTTCTGTCCACTGTGTTTTTGACCAGTGTCTTTCTGACCAGTGTGTTTCTGACCACTGTGTTTCTGACCACTGTGTTTATGCCCACTGTGTTTCTGACTACTGTGTTTCTGACCAGTGTGTTTCTGACCACTGTGTTTCTGACCAGTGCGTTTCTGACCACTTTGATTCTGACCAGTGTGTTTCTGACCACTGTGTTTATGACCACTGTGTTTCTAACCAGTGTGTTTCTGACCACTGTGTTTCTGACCTGTGTGTTTCTCACCACTGTGTTTTTGAACACTGTGTTTCTGACCAGTTTGTCTCTGACCAGTGTGTTTCTGACCACTGTGTTTCTGACCAGTGTGTTTCTGACCACTGTGTTTCTGTCCACTGTGTTTCTGACCAGTTTGTCTCTGACCAGTGTGTTTCTGACCACTGTGTTTCTGACCAGTGTGTTTCTGACCACTGTGTTTCTGTCCACTGTGTTTCTGACCTGTGTGTTTCTGACCAGTGTGTTTCTGACCACTGTGTTTCTGACCACTGTGTTTATTCCCACTGTGTTTCTGACCAGTTTGTCTCTGACCAGTGTGTTTCTGACCACCGTGATTCTGACCACTGTGTTTATGACCACTGTGTTTCTGACCAACGTGTTTCTGACCAGTGTGTCTCTGACCACTGAGTTTCTGACCAGTGTGTTTTTGACCACTGTGTTTCTGACCACTGTGTTTATGACCACAGTGTTTCTAACCAGTGTGTTTCTGACCACTATGTTTCGGACGAGTGTGTTTCTGACCACTGTGGTTTTTGCGTCTGTGTTTCTGACCACTGTGTTTCTGACCACTGTGTTTATGACCACAGTGTTTCTAACCAGTGTGTTTCTGACCACTATGTTTCGGACGAGTGTGTTTCTGACCACTGTGTTTTTGACCACTGTGTTTCTGACCACTGTGTTTCTTACCAGTTTGTTTCTGACCAGTGTGTTTCTAACCCATGTGTTTCTGACCACCGTGTTTCTGACCAGTGTGTTTATGACCAGTGTGTTTCTGACCACTGTGTTTCTGCCCACTGTGAAATTGACCAGTGTGTTTCTGACCAATGTGTTTCTGACCAGTGTGTTTCTGACCACTGTGTTTCTGACCAGTGTCTTCTTGACCACTGTGTTTCTGACCAGTGTGTTTCTGACCTCTGTGTTTCTGACCACTGTGCTTCTGACCACTGTGTTTCTTACCAGTGTGTTTCTGACCACTGTGTTTCTGACCATTGTGCTTATCACCACTGTGTTTCTGAACAGCGTGTTTCTGACCATTTTGTTTCTGACCAGTGTGTTTCTGACCAGTGTGTTTCTGACCACTGTGTTTCTAACCACTATGTTTCTGACCACCATGTCTCTGGCAAGGGTGTCTCTGACCAGTGGGTTTATGAGCAGTGTGTTTCTGACCACTGTGTTTTTGACCATTGTGTTTCTGACCACTGTGTTTCTGACCAGTGTGTTCCTGACCACTGTGTTTCGGACCACTGTATTTCTGACCAGTGTGTTTCTGACAAGCATGTCTCTGACCACTGTGTTTCTGACCAGTGTATTGCTGACCACTGTGTTTCTGTCCACTGTGTTTCTGACCACTGTGTTTCTGACCATTGTGTTTATGACCACTGTGTTTCTGACCACTCTGTTTCTGACCAGTGTGTTTCTCACCACTGTGTTTCTGACCAGCATGTTTCCGACCACTCTGATTCTGACCAGTGTGTTCCTGACCACTGTGTTTCTGACCACTCTGTTTCTCACCAGTGTGTTTCTGACCACAATGTTTCTGACAACCGTGTTTTTGACCAATGTGTTTATGACCAGTGTGTCTCTGACCAGTGTGTTTCTGACCAGTGTTTTTCTGACCACTGTGTTTCGGACCTCTGTGTTTCTGACCAGTATGTTTCTGACCAGTGTGTTTCTGACCTCTGTATTTTTGACCACTGTGTTTCTGACCAGTGTGTTGCTGACCACTGTGTTCCGTCCACTGTGTTTCTGACCAGTTTGTTTCTGACCACTGTGTTTCTGAGCATTGTGTTTATGACCACTGTGTTTCTGACCACTGTGTTTCTGAGGAGTGTGTCTCTGACCAGTGCGTTTCTGAGCAGTGTTTTTCTGACCACTGTGTTTCTGACCATTGTATGTCTGACCAGTGTGTTTCTGAACACTGTGTTTCTGACCACTGTGTTCCTGACCACTGTGTTTTTGACCACTGTGTTTCTGACCAGTGTGTTTCTGACCACTGTGTTTCTGACCA
>SZWC01000192.1:452019-473435 GCA_023375785.1 Penium margaritaceum
TGTGTTTCTGACCACTGTGTTTCTGACCACTGTGTTTCTGACAAGTGTGTCTCTGACCAGTGCGTTTCTGAGCAGTGTTTTTCTGACCACTGTGTTTCTGACCATTGTATGTCTGACCAGTGTGTTTCTGAACACTGTGTTTCTGACCACTGTGTTCCTGACCACTGTGTTTTTGACCACTGTGTTTCTGACCAGTGTGTTTCTGACCACTGTGTTTCTGACCAGTATGTTTCTGACCACTGTATTTCTGACCAGTGTGTTTCTGACCACTGTGTTTCTGACCAGTATGTTTCTGACCACTGTGTTTCTGACCAGTGTGTTTTTGACCACTGCGTTTCTGACCAGTGTCTTTCTGACCACTGTGTTGCTGACCTGTGTGTTTCTAACAACTGTGTTTGTGACCTGTGTGTTTCTGACCATTGTGTTTCTGACCACTGTGTTTCTGACCACTGTGTTTCTTACCAGTGTGTTTCTAACCACGGTGTTTCTGACCAGTGTGCTTGAAAACGCTGTGTTTCTGACCACTGTGTTTCTGGCCAGTGTGTTGCTGACCACTGTGTTTCTGTCCACTGTGTTTCTGACCAGTGTGTTTCTGTCCACTGTGTTTATGACCATTGTGTTTATGACCACTGTGTTTCTGACCACTGTGTTTCTGACGAGTGTGTCTCTGACCAGTGCGTTTCTGAGCAGTGTGTTTCTGACCACTGTGTTTCTAAACATTGTGTGTCTGACCAGTGTGTTTCTGACCACTGTGTTTCTGACCACTGTGTTTCTGACCAGTATGTTTCTGACCACTGTGTTTGTGACCAGTGTGTTTCTGACCACTGTGTTTCTGACCAGTATGCTTCTGACCACTGTGTTTCTGGACACTGTGTTTCTGACCACTGTGTTTCTGACCACTGTGTTTTTGACCACTGTGTTTCTGACCAGTGTGTTTCTGACCACTGTGTTTGTGACCATTGAGTTTCTGACCACTATGTTTCTGACCAGTATGCTTCTGACCACTGTGTTTCTGACCAGTGTGTTTATGACCACTGTGTTTCTGACCACTGTGTTTCTCACCAGTGTGTTTCTGACCAGTGTGTTTCTGACCACTGTGTTTCTGAACACTATGTTTCTGACCACTGTGTTTATGACCAGTGTTTTTCTGACCACTGTGTTTATGACCAGTGTTTTTCAGACCAGTGTGTCTCTGACCAGTGTATTTCTGACCAGTGTGTTTCTGACCACTGTGTTTCTGACCACTGTGTTTATGCCCACTGTGCTTCTGACCAGTGTGTTTCTGACCAGTGTGTTGCTGACCACTGTGTTTCTGTCCACTGTGTTTCTGACCAGTGTGTTTCTGACCAGTGTGTTTCTAACCAATGTGTTTCTGACCATTGTGTTTATGCCCACTTTGTTTCTGACTACTGTGTTTCTGACCAGTGTGTTTCTGACCACTGTGTTTCTGACCAGTGCGTTTCCGACAACTTTGTTTCTGACCAGTGTGTTTTTGACCACTGTGTTTATGACCACTGTGTTTCTGACCAGTGTGTTTCTGACCACTGTGTTTCTGACCAGTGTGTTTCTGACCACTGTGTTTCTGAACACTGTGTTTCTGACCAGTTTGTCTCTGACCAGTGTGTTTCTGACCACTGTGTTTCTGACCACGGTGTTTCTTACCTGTGTGTTTCGGACCACGGTGTTTCTGACTAGTGTGCTTCAAGACGCTGTGTTTCTGACCAGTGTGTTTCTGACCCCTGTGTTTCTGAACAGTGTGCTTCTGACCAGTGTGCTTCGTAACACTGTATTTCTGACCAGTGTGTTTCTGACCACTGTATTTCTGACTACTGTGTTTCTGACAACTATGTTTCTGACCACTGTGTTTCTGACCAGTTGGTTTTTGACCAGTGAGTCTCTGACCACTGTATTCCTGACCAGTGTGTTGCTGACCACAGGGTGTCTGCCCACTGTGTTTCTGACCAGTGCTGTTCTGACCACTGTGTTTTTGACCACTGTGTTTCTGACCACTGTGTTTCTAACCACGGTGTTTCTGACGCACGTGTCTCTGCCCAGTGCGTTTCCGAGCAGTGTGTTTCTGACCAATGTGTTTCTGACCATTGTGTGTCTGACCAGTGTGTTTCTGAACACTGTGTTTCTGACCAGTGTATTTCTGACCACAATGTTTTCTACCACTGTATTTCTGACCATGGTGTTTCTGACCACAGTGTTTCTTTCCACTGTAATTCTGACCAGTGTGTTTCTGACCACCGTGTTTCTGACCATTGTGTTTCTAACCAGTGTGTTTCTGACCACTGTGTTCTGACCAGTGTGTTTCTTACCAGTGTGTTTCTGACCACTATGTTTCCGAACAGTATGTTTCCGGCCACTGTGTTACTGACTAGTGTGTTTCTGACTATTGTGATTCTGACCACTGTGTTTATGACCACTGTTTTTCTGACCAGTGTGTTTCTGAACATCGTGTTTCTGACCACTGTGTGTTTCTGACCCCTGTGTTCCTGACCAGTGTGTTTCTGACCAGTGTGTTTCTGACCATTGTATTTCTGACCAGTGTGTTTCTGACAAGTGTGTTTCTGACCACTGTGTTTCTGACCACTGGGTTTCTCACCACTGTGTTACTGACCAGCGTGTTTCTGACCACTGTGTTTCTTACCACTATATGTCTGACGAGTGTGTTTCTGACCAGTGTTTTGATGACCACTGTGTTTCGGACCAGTGGGTTTCTGACCACAGTATTTCTGACCACTGTGTTTCTGACCAGTGTTTTTCTGACCACTGTGTTTCTGACCAGTGTGTTTTTGTCCAATGTATTTCAGACCACTGTGTTCTGACCAGTGTGTTTTTTACCAGCGTGTTTCTGACCACTGTGTTTCCGACCAGTGTGTTTCTGTCCACTGTGTTTCTGACCTGTGTGTTTCAGACCACTGTGTTTCTGACCATCGTGTTTCTGACCAATGTGTTTCAGACCACTGTGTTCTTACCAGTGTGTTTTTTACCAGTGTGTTTCCGACCACTGTGTTTTCGACCAGTGTGTTTCTGACCACTGTGTTTCTGACCAGTGTGTTTATGACCACTGTGTTTCTGACCACTGTGTCTATGCCCGCTATGTTGCCGAATACTGTGTTTCTGACCGGTGTGGTTCTGACCACTGTGTTTATGACCAGTGAGTTTCTGACAACTTTGTTTCTGACCAGTGCGTGTCCGACCACTGTGTTTATGACCACTGTGTTTCTGACCAGTGTATTTCTGACCACTGTGTTTCTGTACACTGTGTTTCTGACCAGTTTGTTTCTGACCAGCGTGTTCCGGACCACTGTGTTTCTGACCGCCGTGTTTCTGACCGCTGTGTTTCTGACCAGTGTGTTTATGACCAGTGTGTTTCTGACCACTGTGTTTCTGACCACTGTGTTTCTGACCAGTGTGACTCTGACCACTGTATTTCTGACCAGTGTGTTTTTGACCACTGTGTTTCTGACCACTGTGTTTCTGACCACTGTGTTTCTGACCACTGTGTTTCTGACCACTGTGTTTCTGACCACTGTGTTTCTGACCACTGTGTTTCTGACCACTGTGTTTCTGACCACTGTGTTTCTGACCACTGTGTTTCTGACCACTGTGTCTATGCCCGCTATGTTGCCGAATACTGTGTTTCTGACCAGTGTGTTTCTGACCACCGTGTTTCTGACCGCTGTGTTTCTGACCAGTGTGTTTATGACCAGTGTGTTTCTGACCACTGTGTTTCTGACCACTGTGTTTCTGACCAGTGTGACTCTGACCACTGTATTTCTGACCAGTGTGTTTTTGACCACTGTCTTTCTGACCAGTGTGTTTCTTACCACTGTGTTTCTGACCACTGTGTTCTGTCCAGTGTGTTTCTTAACAATGTGTTTCTGACCACTGTCTTTCCAACCAGTGTGTTTCTGACCACTGTGTTTCTGACCAGTGTGTTTCTAACAACTGTCTTTCTGACCACTGTGTTTATGACCACTGTGTTTCTGACCAATGTGTTTCTGATCACTGTGTTTCTGACCACTTTGTTTTTGACCAGTCTGTTTCTGACCAGTGTGTTTCTGAGCACTGTGGTTCTGACCACTGTGTTTTTGACCAGTGTGTTTCTGACCAGTATGTTTCTGACCGGTGTGTTTCTGACCAGTGTGTTTCTGACCACTATGTTTCTGACCTCTGTGTTTCTGACCAGTGCGTTTCAGACCAGTGTGATTCTGACCACTGTATTTCTGACCAGTGTGTTTCTAACCAGTGTGTTTCTGACCACTGTGTTTCTGACCTGTGTGTGTCTGACCACTGTGTTTCTGACCACTGTGTTTCTGACCAGTGTGCTTCTGACCACTGTGGTTCCGACCAGCGTCTTTCTGACCACTGTGTTTCTAACCAGTGTGTTTCTGACCACTGTGTTTCTGACCAATGTGTTTCCGACCACCGTGTTTCTGACGAGTGCGTCTCTCACCAGTGCCTTTCTGAGCAGTGTGTTTGTGACAACTGTGTTTCTGACCATTGTGTTTCTGACCACTGTGTCTCTGACCACTGTTTTTCTGACCACTGTGTTTCTGACCACAATGTCTCTGACCAGTGTGTTTCTGACCAGCATATCTCTGACCAATGTGTTTTTGACCAGTGTGCTGCTGACAACTGTGTTTCTGTCCACTGTGTTTCTGACCAGTGTGTTCCTGACCACTGTGTTTCCGACCACTGTGTTTCAGACCACTGTGTTTCTGACCATTGTGTTTCTGACAAGCGTGTCTCTGACCAGTGGGTTTCTGAGCAGTGTGTTTCTGACCACTGTGTTTCTGTCCATTGTGTTTCTGACCAGTGTGTTTCTGAACACTGTGTTTCTGAGCAGTGTCTTTCTGACCACTGTGTTTTTTTCCACTGTGTTTTTGACCACTGTGTTTCTGATCAGTGTGTTTCTGACCACTGTGTTTCTGACCAGTGTTTTTCCGACCACAATGTTTCTGCCCAGTGTGTCGCTGACCAAGTTGTTTCTGTCCACTGTGTTTCTGACCAGAGTGTTTCCGACCACCGTGTTTCTGACCATTGTGTTTCTGACCAATGTGTTTCTGACCACTGTGTTCTGACCAGTGTGTTTCTTACCAGCGTGTTACTGACCACTGTGTTTCTGGCCAGTGAGTTTTCGACCACTGTGTTTCTGACCAGTGTGTTTCTAACCAATGTGATCCTGACCACTGTGTTTCTGACCAACGTGTTTCTGACCAGTATGTCTCTGACCACTGTGTTTCTGACCACGGTGTATCTGACCACTGTGTTTCTGACCAGTTTGTTTATGAAAAGTGTGTTTCTAACCACTGTGTTTCTGACCACTGTGTTTCTGACCAGTGTGTTTCTGACCAGTGTGTTTCTGACCACTGTGTTTCTGACCACTGTGTTTCTCACCACTGTGTTCTTGACTTCTGTGTTCCTGACCAGTGTGTTTCTGACCAGTGTGTTTCTGACCACTGTATTTCTGACCAGTGTGTTTCTGTCAGATGTGTTTCTGACCAGTGTGTTTCTGACCAGTGTGTTTCTGACCAATGTGTTTCTGATCACTGTATTACTGACCAGCGTGTTTCTGACCACTGTGTTTCTTACCACTGTATTTCTGACCAGTGTGTTTCTGACCAGTGTGTTTATGATCACTGTGTTTTGGACCAGTGTGTTTCCGACCACTGTATTTCTGACCACTGTGTTTCTAACTAGTGTTTTTCTGACCAGTGTGTTGCTGACCATTGTGTTTCTGTCCACTGTGTTTCTGACCAGTGTGTTCCTGACCACTGTGTTTCTGACCATTGTGTTTCTGACCAATGTCTTCCAGACCACTGTGTTCTGACCAGTGTGTTTCTTACCAGCGTGTTCATGACCACTCTGTTTCCGACCAGTGTGTTTCTGACCACTGTGTTTCTGACCAGTGTGTTTCTGACCACTGTGTTTCTGACCAATGTGTTTATGCCCACTGTGTTGCCGACTACTAAGTTTCTGACCAGTGTCTTACTGACCTCTGTGTTCTGACCAGTGTGTTTCTTACCAGTGTGTTTCTGACCACTGTGTTTCCGACCACGGTGTTTCTGACCACTGTGTTTCTTACCTGTGTGTTTCTGACCACTGTGATTCTGACCACTGTGTTTATGACCACTGTGTTTCTGACCAACATGTTTCTGACCAGTATGTCTCTGACCACTGTGTTTCTGACCAGTGTGTTTTTGAGCACTGTGTTTCTGACCAGTGTGTTTCTGACCACTGTGTCCCTGACCACTGTGTTTCTGACCAGTATGTTTCTGAACAGTGTGTTTCTGACCACTGTGTTTCTGACCACTGTGTTTCTGACCAGTTTGTTTCTGAACAGTGTGTTTCGGACCAGTGTGTTTCTGACCACTGTGTTTCTGACCAGTGTGTTTTTGACAAGTGTGTTTCTGACCAATGTGTTCCTGACCAGTGTGTTTCTGACCACTGTGTTTCTGACCACTGTGTTACTGACCAGCGTGTTTCTGAACAGTGTGTTTCTGACCACTGTGTTTCTGACCACTGTGTTTCTGACCACTGTGATTCTGACCACTGTGTTTATGACCACTGTATTTCTGATCAACGTGTTTCTGACCAGTGTGTCTCTGACCACTGTGTTTCTGACCTCTGTGTTCCTGACCAGTGTGTTTCTGACCACTGTCTTTCTGACCACTGTATTTCTGACCAGTGTGTTTCTGACAAGTGTGTTTCTGACCACTGTGTTTCTGACCAGTGTGTTTGTGACCACTGTGTTTCTGACCACTGTGTTACTGACCAGCGTGTTTCTGACCACTGTGTTTCTTACCACTGTATATCTGACCAGTGTTTTTCTGACAAGTGTGTTTATGACCACTGTGTTTCGGACCAGTGTGTTTCTGACCACTGTATTTCTGACCACTGTGTTTCTGACCAGTGTGTTTCTGACCAGTGTGTTGCTGACCACTGTGTTTCTGTCCACTGTGTTTCTGACCAGTGTGTTTCTGACCACTGTGTTTCTGACCAGTGTGTTTCTGACCAGTGTGTTGCTGACCACTGTGTTTCTGTCCACTGTGTTTCTGACCAGTGTGTTTCTGACCACTGTGTTTCTGACCATTGTGTTTCTTACCGATGTGTTTCAGACCACTGTGTTCTGACCAGTGTGTTTCTTACCAGCATTTTTCTGACCACTCTGTTTCCGACCAGTGTGTTTCTGACAACTGTGTTTCTGACCAGTGTGTTTCTGACCACTGTGTTTCTGACCACTGTGTTTCGGACCACTGTGTTTCTGACCACTGTGTTTCTGACCACTGTGTTTCTGACCTCTGTGTTCCTGACCAATGTGTATCTGACCAGTGTGTTTCTGACCACCGTATTTCTGACCAGTGTGTTTCTGACAAGTGTGTTTCTGACCACTGTGTTTCTGACCAGTGTGTTTCTGACCACTTTGTTTCTGACCACTGTGTTACTGACCAGCGTGTTTCTGACCACTGTGTTTCCTACCACTGTATTTCTGACCAGTGTGTTTCTGACCAGTGTGTTTACGACCACTGTGTTTTGGACCACTGTGTTTCTGACCACTGTATTTCTGACCAGTGTGTTTCTGACCAGTGTGTTTCTGACCAGTGTGTTGCTGACCACTGTGTTTCTGTCCACTGTGTTTCTGACCAATGTCTTTCTGACCACTATGTTTCTGAGCATTGTGTTTCTGACCAATGTGTTTCAGACCACTGTGTTCTTACCAGTGTGTTTCTTACCAGCGCGTTTCTGACCACTGTGTTTCCGACCAGTGTGTTTCTGACCACTGTGTTTGTGACCAGTGTGTTTCTGACCACTGTGTTTCTGAGCACTGTGTTTATGCCCACTGTGTTGCCGACTACTAAGTTTCTGACCGCTGTGTTTCTGACCACTGTGTTCTGACCAGTGTGTTTCTGACCAGTGTGTTTCTTACCAGTGTGTATCTGACCACTGTTTTTCTGACCAGTGTGTTTCTGACCATTGTGATTCTGACCACTGTGTTTATGACCACTGTGTTTCTGACCAACGTGTTTCTGACCAGTGTGTCTCTGACCACTGTGTTTCTGACTAGTGTGTTTTTTAGCACTGTGTTTCTGACCAGTGTGTGTCTGACCAATGTGTCTCTGACCACTGTGTTTCTGACCAGTGTGTTTCTGAACAGTGTGTTTCTGACCACTGTGTTTCTGACCACTGTGTTTCTGACCAGTGTGTTTCTGACCAGTGTGTTTCTGACCAGTGTGTTTCTGACCACTGTGTTTCTTACCACTGTGTTTCTGACCTCTGTGTTCCTGACCAGTGTGTTTCTGACCAGTGTGTTTCTCACCACTGTATTTCTGACCAATGTGTTTCTGACAAGTGTGTTTCTGACCACTGTGTTTATGACCAGTGTGTTTCTGACCACTGTGTTTCTGACCACTGTGTTACTGACCAGCGTGTTCCTGAACAGTGTGTTTCCGACCACTGTGTTTCTGACCACTGTGATTTTGACCACTGTATTTATGACCACTGTGTTTGTGACCAACGTGTTTCTGACCAGTGTGTCTCTGACCACTGTGTTTCTGACCAGTGTGTTTTTTAGCACTGTGTTTCTGACCAGTGTGTGTCTGACCAATGTGTCTCTGACGACTGTGTTTCTGACCAGTGTGTTTCTGAACAGTGTGTTTCTGACCACTGTGTTTCTGACCACTGTGTTTCTGACCAGTGTGTTTCTGACCAGTATGTTTCTGACCGGTGTGTTTCTGACCACTGTGTTTCTTACCACTGTGTTTTTGACCTCTGTGTTCCTGACCAGTGTGTTTCTAACCAGTGTGTTTCTCACCACTGTACTTCTGACCAGTGTGTTTCTGACAAGTGTTTTTCTGACCACTGTGTTTCTGACCAGTGTGTTTCTGACCACCGTGTTTCTGACCACTGTGTTACAGACCAGCGTGTTTCTGACCACTGTGTTTCTTACCACTGTATTTCTGACCAGTGTGTTTCTGACCAGTGTGTTTATGACCACTGTGTTTCGGACCAGTGTGTTTCTGACCACTGTGTTTCTGACCACTGTGTTTCTGACCAGTGTGTTTCTGACCAGTGTGTTGCTGACCACTGTGTTTCTGTCCACTGTGTTTCTGACCAGTGTGTTTCTGACCACTGTGTTTCTGACCATTGTGTTTCTGACCAGTGTGTTTCTGACCACTGTGTTTCTGTCCACTGTGTTTCTGACCAGTGTGTTTCTGACCAGTGTGTTGCTGACCACTGTGTTTCTGTCCACTGTGTTTCTGACCACTGTGTTTCTGACCAGTGTGTTTCTGACCAGTGTGTTGCTGACCACTGTGTTTCTGTCCACTGTGTTTCTGACCAGTGTGTTTCTGACCACTGTGTTTCTGACCATTGTGTTTCTGACTGATGTGTTTCAGACCACTGTGTTCTGACCAGTGTGTTTCTTACCAGCGTGTTTCTGACCACTCTGTTTCCCACCAGTGTGTTTCTGACCACTGTGTTTCTGACCAGTGTGTTTCTGACCACTGTGTTTCTGACCAGTGTGTTTCAAACCACTGTGTTTCTGACCACTGTGTTTCTGACCACTGTGTTTCTGACCTCTGTGTTCCTGACCAGTGTAATTCTGACCAGTGTGTTTCTGACCACCGTATTTCTGACCAGTGTGTTTCTGACAAGTGTGTTTCTGACCACTGTGTTTCTGACCAGTGTGTTTATGACCACTTTGTTTCTGACCACTGTGTTACTGACCAGCGTGTTTCGGACCACTGTGTTTCTTACCACTGTATTTCTGACCAGTGTGTTTCTGACCAGTGTGTTTACGACCAATGTGTTTCGGACCTCTGTGTTTCTGACCACTGTATTTCTGACCACTGTGTTTCTGACCAGTGTGTATCTGACCAGTGTCTTGCTGACCACTGTGTTTCTGTCCACTGTGTTTGTGACCAATGTCTTTCTGACCACTATGTTTCTGACCATTGTGTTTCTGACCAGTGTGTTTCAGACCACTGTGTTCTTACCAGTGTGTTTCTTACCAGCGCGTTTCTGACCACTGTGTTTCCGACCAGTGTGTTTCTGACCACTGTGTTTCTGACCAGTGTGTTTCTGACCACTGTGTTTCTGACCACTGTGTTTATGCCCACTGTGTTGCCGACTACTAAGTTTCTGACCGCTGTGTTTCTGACCACTGTGTTCTGACCAGTGTGTTTCTTACCAGTGTGTTTCTTACCAGTGTGTATCCGACCACTGTGTTTCTGATCAGTGTGTTTCTGACCACTGTGATTCTGACCACTGTGTTTATGACCACTGTGTTTCTGACCAACGTGTTTCTGACCAGTGTGTCTCTGACCACTGTGTTTCTGACCAGTGTGTTTTTTAGCACCGTGTTTCTGACCAGTGTGTGTCTGACCAATGTGTCTCTGACCATTGTGTTTCTGACCAGTGTGTTTCTGAACAGTGTGTTTCTGACCACTGTGTTTCTGACCACTGTGTGTCTGACCAGTGTGTTTCTGACCAGTGTGTTTCTGACCAGTGTGTTTCTGACAAGTGTGTTTCTTACCACTGTGTTTCTGACCTCTGTATTCCTGATCAGTGTGTTTCTGACCAGTGTGTTTCTCACCACTGTATTTCTGACCAGTGTGTTTCTGACAAGTGTGTTTCTGACCACTGTGTTTCTGACCAGTGTATTTCTCACCAATGTGTTTCTGACCACTGTGTTACTGACCAGCGTGTTTCTGACCACTGTGTTTCTTACCACTGTATTTCTGACCAGTGTGTTTCTGACCAGTGTGTTTATAACCACTGTGTTTCGGAGCAGTATGTTTCTGACTGCTGTATTTCTGACCACTGTGTTTCTGACCACTGTGTTTCTTACCAGCGTGTTTCTGACCACGATGTTTCTGACCAATGTGCTTCAAAACTCTGTGTTTCTGACCATTGTGTTTCTGACCACTGTGTTTCTGACCGGAGTGTCTCTAACCAGTGTGTTTCTGACCACTGTGTTTCTGACCATTGTGTTTCCGACCACTGTGTCTCTGACGAGTGTGTCTCTGACCAGTGCGTTTCTGAGCAGTGTGTTTCTGACCACTGTCTTTCTGACCACTGTGTTTCAGACCAGTGTGTATCTGAACAATGTGTTTCTGACCAGTGTGTTTCTGACCACTGTATTCCTGACCACTGTGTTTCTGACCACTGTGTTTCTGACCACTGTGTTTCTGACCAGTGTGTTTCTGACCAGTGAGTCTCTGACCACTGTATTACTGACCAGTGTGTTGCTGACCACTGGGTTTCTGTCCACTGTGTTTCTGACCAGTGTTTGTTTGACCACTGTGTTTCTGACCATTTTGTGTCTGACCAGTGTGTTTCTGACCACTGTGTTCTGACCAGTGTGTTTCTTACCAGTGTGTTTCTGACCACTGTGTGTCTGGCTAGTGTGTTTCTGACCACTACGTTTCTGACCAGTGTGTTTCTGACCACTGTGTTTCTGACCAGTGTGTTTCTAACCAGTGTTTTTCTGTCCACTGTGTTTCTGACCATTTTGTTTCCGACCACTGTGTCTCTGACGAGTGTGTCTCTGACCAGTGCGTTTCTGATTAGTGTGTTTCTGACCACTGTGTTTCTGACCACTGTGTTTCAGACCAGTGTGTTTCTGAACAATGTGTGCCTGACCAGTGTGTTTCTGACCACTGTATTCCTGACCACTGTGTTTCTAACCACTGTGTTTCTGACCAGTGTGTTTCTGACCAGTGAGTTTCTGACCAATGTATTTCTGACCAGTATGTTGCTGACCACTGGGTTTCTGTCCACTGTGTTTCTGACCAGTGCTTGTTTGACCACTGTGTTTCTGACCATTGTGTGTCTGACCAGTGTGTTTCTGACCACAGTGTTCTGACCAGTGTGTTTCTTACCACGGTGTTTCTGACCAGTGTGTTTCTGACCAATGTGTTTCTGACCACTGTGTTTATGACCACTGTGTTTCTGACCAGTGTGTGTCTGACTAGTGTGTTTCTGACCACTACGTTTCTTACCAGTGTGTTTCTGACCACTGTGTTTCTGACCAGTGTGTTTCTGACCACTGTGTTTGTGACCACTGTGTTTCTAACCAGTGTGTTTCTGAACGCTGTGTTTCTGACCAGTGTGTTTCTGACCACTGTGTTTTTTACCACTATGTTTCTGACCACTGTGTTTCTTACCAGTTTGTTTCTGACCAGTGTGTTTCTGACCACTGTGTTTCTGACCACCGTGTTTCTAACCACCGTGTTTCTGACCAGTGTATTTATGACCAGTGTGTTTCTGACCTCTGTGTTTTTTACCACTGTGTGTTTGACTAGTGTGTTTCTGACCACTGTGTTTCTGACCAGTGTGTTTCTGACCACTGTGTTTCTGACCATTGTGCGACTGACCACTGTATTTCTTACCAGCGTGTTTCTGACCACTGTGCTTCGGACCAGTGTGTTTCTGACCAGTGTGTTTTTGACCACTGTGTTTCTGAGCACTGTGTTTCTGACCACCGTGTTTCTGACGAGTGTGTCTCTGACCAGTGCGTTTATGAGCACTGTGTTTCTGACCACTGTGTTTCTCACCATTGTGTTTCTGACCACTGTGTTTCTGACAAGAGTATTTCTCACCACTGTGTTTCTGACCATTGTGTTTCTGAGAAGTGTGTTTCTCACCAGCATGTCTCTGACCACTCTGTTTTTGACCAGTGTGTTGCTGACCACTGTGTTTCTGTCCACTGTGTTTATGAGAACTGTGTTCATGACCACTTTGTTTCTCACCAATGTGTTTCTGACTAGTGTGTTTCTGACAACTATGTTTCTGACCACTGTGTTTCTGACCAGTGTGTCTCTGACCAGTGTGTTTCTGACCAGTGTGTTTCTGACCACTGTGTTTCTGACCTCTATGATTCTAACCAGTATATTTCTGACCAGTGTGTTTCTGACCACTGTATTTCTGACCAGTGTGTTCCTCACCAGTGTGTTTCTCACCATTGTGTTTCTGACCAGTGTGTTTCTGACCCGTGTGTTTCTGACCACTGTGTTTATGACCAGTGTGTTTATGACCACTTTGTTTCTGACCACTGTGTTCCTGACAAGTGTGTTTCTGAACAGTGTGTTTCTGACCACGTTATTTCTGATTGGTGTGTTTCTGACCAGTGTGTTTCTGACCACTGAGTTTTTGACCTGTGTGTTTGTCGCCACTGTGTTTCTTTCCACCGTGTTTCTGACCAGTGTGCTTCAAACCACTGTGTTTCTGACCATTGTGTTTCTGACCAGTGTGTCTCTGACCAGTGTGTTTCTGACCACTGTGTTTCTGACCACTGTGTTTCTGACCTCTGTGTTTCTGACCAGTATGTTTCTGACCAGTGTGTTTATGACCACTGTATTTCTGACCAGTGTGTTTATGACTAGTCTGTTTCTGACCACTGTGTTTCTGACCATTGTGTTTCTGACCAGTGTGTTTCTGACCACTGTGTTTCTGACCAGTGTGTTTCTTATGTCTGAGTTTCCGACCAGTGTGTTCCTGACTACTGTGTTTCTGACCAGTGTGTTTCTGACCACTGTGCCTCTGACCACTGTGTTTATAACCACTGTGTTTCTGACCACTGTGGTTCTGACCAGTGTGTTTCTGACAACTGTGTTTCTGACCTGTGTCTGTCTGACCAGTGTGTTTCTAACCATTGTGTTTCTGACCTGTGAGTTTCTGACCAGTGTGTTGTTGACCACTGTATTTCTGACCAGTGTGTTTCTAACCAGTGTTTGTCTGACCACTGTGTTTCTGACCACTGTGTTTCTGACCAGTGTGCTTCTTAAGACTGTGTTTCTGACCACTGTGTTTCTGACCACTGTATTTCTGACCATTGTGTTTCTGACCAGTGTGTTTCTAACCACTGTGTTATGACCAGTGTGTTTCTTACCAGTGTGTTTCTTACCACTGTGTTTCTGACCAGTGTGTTTCCGACCACTGTGTTTCTGACCAGTGTGTTTCTGACCACCGTGCTTCTGACCAGTGTGTTTCTTATGTCTGAATTTCCGACCAGTGTGTTTCTGACAACAGTGTTTCTGACCTGTGTCTGTCTGACCAGTGTGTTTCTTATGTCTGAATTTCCGACCAGTGTGTTTCTGACAACAGTGTTTCTGACCTGTGTCTGTCTGACCAGTGTGTTTCTTATGTCTGAATTTCCGACCAGTGTGTTTCTGACAACAGTGTTTCTGACCTGTGTCTGTCTGACCAGTGTGTTTCTTATGTCTGAATTTCCGACCAGTGTGTTTCTGACAACAGTGTTTCTGACCTGTGTCTGTCTGACCAGTGTGTTTCTTATGTCTGAATTTCCGACCAGTGTGTTTCTGACAACAGTGTTTCTGACCTGTGTCTGTCTGACCAGTGTGTTTCTTATGTCTGAATTTCCGACCAGTGTGTTTCTGACAACTGTTTTCCTGACCACTGTGTTTCTAACCACTGTGTTATGACCAGTGTGTTTCTTACCAGTGTGTTTCTTACCACTGTGTTTCTGACCAGTGTGTTTCCGACCACTGTGTTTCTGACCAGTGTGTTTCTGACCACTGTGTTTCTGACCACTGTGTTTATGACCACTGTGTTTCTGACCAGTGTGTTTCTAACCACTGTGTTTCTGACCAGTGTGTTTCTGACCAGTGTGTCTGTGACCAGTGTGTTTCTGACCAGTGTGTTTCTGACCTCTGTGTTTCTGACCTCTGTGTTTCTGACCAGTATGTTTCTGACCAGTGTGTTTCTGACCAGTGTATTTCTGACCAGTGTGTGTCTGACCAGTGTATTTCTGACCAGTGTATTTCTGACCACTGTGTTTCTGACCACTGTGTTTCTGACCACTGTTTTTCTAACCACTGTGTTTCTGACCAGTGTGTTTGTGACCAGCGTGTCTCTGACCACTGTGTTTCTGACCAGTGTGTTGCTGACCACTGTAGTTCCTTCCACTGTGTTTCTGACCAGTGTGTTTATGACCACTGTGTTTCTGTTCATTGTGTTTCTGACCAGTGTGTTTCTGACCAGTGTGTTTCTGACCAGTGTGTTTCTGACCACTGTGTTTCTGTCCACTTTGCTTCTGACCACTGTGTTTCCGACCAGTGTGTTTCTGACCACTGTGTTTCTGACCAGTGTGTTTCTAACCACTGTATTTCTGACCAGTGTGTTTCTAACGAGTGTGTTTCTGACCACTGTGTTTCTGACCTGTGTGTTTCTCACCACTGTGTTTCTGTCCACTGTGTTTCTCACCATTTTGATTCGGACTACTGTGTTTCTGACCAGCGTGTTTCTGACCACTGTGTTCCTGACCAGTGTGTTTCTGATCACTGTGCTTTTGACCACTGTGTTTTTACTACTATGTTTATGACCACTGTGTTTTGACCAGTGTGTTTCTGACCAGTGTGTCTCTGACCAGTGTGTTTCTGACCACTGTGTTTCTGACCAGTGTGTTTCTGACCAGTGTGCTTCTGACCAGTTTCTTTCTGACCAGTGTGTTTCTGACCACTGTATTTCTCACCAGGGTGTTTCTGGGCAGTGTGTTTCTTACCACTGTGTTTCTGAACATTGTGTTTCTGACCAGCGTGTTTCTGACCACTGTGTTCTGTCCAGCGTCTTTCTTAACAGTGTGTTTCTGACGTCTGTGTTTCCGACCAGTGTGTTCTTGACCACTGTGTTTCTGACCAGTGTGTTTCTGACCACTGTGCTTCTGACCTCTGTGTTTATGACCACTGTGTTTCTGACCAGTGTGTTTCTGACCACTGTGTTTATGACCAGTGTGTTTCTGACCACTGTGTTTCTGACCAGTGTGTTTCTGACCACTGTGTTTCTGACCATGAGTTTATGACCAGTATGTTTCTGACCAGTGTGTTTCTGACCAGTGTGTTTCTGACCACTGTGTTTCTGCTCAGTGTGTTTCTGACCAGTGTCTTTCTGACCAGTGTGTTTCTGACCACTGTGTTTCTGCTCAGTGTGTTTCTGACCAGTGTCTTTCTGACCAGTGTGTTTCTGACCACTGTGTTTCTGACCATGAGTTTATGACCAGTATGTTTCTGACCAGTGTGTTTCTGACCAGTGTGTTTCTGACCACTGTGTTTCTGCTCAGTGTGTTTCTGACCAGTGTCTTTCTGACCAGTGTAATTCTGACCACTATGTTTCTGACCACTGTGTTTCTTACCAGTGTGTTTCTGACCAGTGTGTTTCTGACCACTGTATTTCTGACCAGTGTGTTTCTAACTAGTATGTTTCTGACCACTGTGTTTCTGACCACTGTGTTTCTGACCACTGTATTTCTGACCACTATGTTTCTGACTACCGTGTTTCTGACGAGTGTGTCTCTGACCAGTGCGTTACTGACCAGCATGTATCTGACCACTGTGTTTCTGACCAGTGTGTTGCTGACCACTGTGTTTCTGTCCACTGTGTTTCTGACCAGTGTGTTTCTGACCACTGTGTTTCTGACCATTGTGTTTCTGACCAGTGTGTTTCTGACAACTGTGTTATGACCAGTGTGTTTCTTACCAGTGTGTTTCTGACCACTAAGTTTCCGACCAATGTGTTTCCGACCACTGTGTTTCTGACCAGTGTGTTTCTGACCACTGTGTTTCTGACCAGTATGTTTCTGAGCACTGCGTTTATGACCAGTGTGTTTCTGACCACTGTGGTTCTGACCACTGTGGGTCTGACCAGTGTGTTTCTGACCAGTGTGTCTGTGACCAGTGTATTTCTGACCAGTATGTTTCTGACCAGTGTGTTTCTGACCACTGTATTTTTGACAAGTGTGTGTCTGACCAGTGTGCTTCTGACCAGTGTGTTTCTGACCACTGTGTTTCTGACCAATGTGTTCCACATGAGTGGGTCTCTGACCATTGCATTTCTGAGCAGTGTGTTGCTCACCACCGTATTTCTTTCCACTGTGTTTCTGACCAGTGTGCTTTCGACCACTGTGTTTCTGACCATTGGGTTTCTGACCACTGTGTTTCTGACCACTGTGTTCTGTCCAGTGTGTTTCTTACCAGTGTGTTTCTGACCACTGTGTTTCTGACCTCTGTGTCTCTGACCAGTGAGTTTCTGACTAGTGTGTTTCTGACCACTGTGTTTTTTACCACTGTGTTTCTGACCAGTGTGTTTCTGACCAGAGTGTTTCTGGCCACTGTGTTTCTTACCACAGTATGTCTGACCAGTGTGTTTCTGACCACTGCATTTCTTACCACTTAGTTGTGACCAGTGTGTTTCTGACCAGTGCGTTTCTGACCAATGTGTTTCCGACCACTGTCTTTCTGACCACTTTGTTTCTGACCATTGTGTTTCCTACAACTGTGTTTCTGACCAGTGTGCTTCGGACCAGTGTGTTTCTAACCACTGTGTTTCTGATCAGAGTGTTTCTGACCACCGTGTTTCGTACCAGTGTGTTTCTGACCACTGTGTTTCCGACCAGTTTGTTTTGGACCACTGTATTTCTGACCAGAGTGTTTCTTACCACTGTGTTTCTGACCACTGTGTTTATGACCACTGTGTTTCTGACCACTGTGTTTGTGACCAATGTGTTTCTGACCACCGTGTTTCTGACCATTCTGTTTCTGACAACTGTGTTTCTGACCAGTGTGTTTCTGACCAGTGTGTTTCTGACCACTGTGGATATGACCACTGTGTTTCTGACCATTGTGTTTCTGACCAGTGTATTTCTGACCAGTGTGTTTCTGACAACCGTGTTTCTGACACCCGTGTTTCTGACCAGTTTCTTTCTGACCAGTGTGTTTCTGACCATTGTGTTTCTGGCCAGTGTGTTTCTGAACAGTGTGTTTCTGACCACTGTGATTCTGACCAGTGTGTTTCTGACCACTGTGTTTCTGACCACCGTGTTTCTGACCAATTAGTTTCTGACCACTGTGTTTCTCACCACTGTGTTTCTGACCAGTGTGTTTCTGACAACTGTATTTCTGACCAGTGTGTTTCTCACCAGTGCGTTTCTGACCAATTTGTTTCTGACCACTGTGTTTCTGACCAGTGTGTTTCTGACCAGTGTGTTTCTGACCAGTGTGTTTCTGACCACTGTGTTTCTGACCACTGTGTTTATGACCACTGTGTTTTTGACCAGTGTGTTTCTGACCAGTGTGTTTCTGACCACTGCGTTTCTGACCAGTGTGTTTCTGACCAGTGTCTTTCTGACCAGTGTGTGTCTGACCAGTGTGTTTCTGACCACTGTGTTTCTGACAGGGGTTCTGACCAGTGTCTTTCAGACCAGTGTGTTTCTGATCACTGTATTTCTGACCAGTGTGTTTCTAAACAGGGTGTTTCTCACCAGTGTCTTTCTGACCACTGTGTTTCTGACCAGTATGTTTCTGACCACTGCGTTTCTGACCAGTGTGTTTCTGACCAGTGTTTTTCTGACCAGTGTGTTTCTGACCACTGTGTTTCCGACCAGTGTGTTTCCGGTCACTCTGTTTCTGACTAGTGTGTTTCCGACCACTGTGTTTCTGACCACTGTGTTTATGACCACTGTGTCTCTGACCACTGTGTTTCTGACCAGTGTGTATCTGACCACTGTGTTTCTGACCAGTGTGTTTCTGACCACTGCGTTTCTGACCAGTGTGTTTCTGACCACTGTGTATCTGACCACTGTATTTCTCACCAGTGTGTTTCTGACCAGTGTGTCTGTGACCAGTGTGTTTCTGACCAGTGTGTTTCTGACCTATGTGTTTCTGACCTCTGTGTTTCTGACCAGTGTGTTTCTGACCAGTGTGTTTCTGACCACTGTACTTCTGACCAGTGTGTGTCTGACCAGTGTGTTTCTGACCAGTGTGTTTCTGACCACTGTGTTTCTGACCACTGTGTTCCTGACGAGTGTGTCGCTGACCATTGCATTTCTGAGCAGTGTGTTTATGACCACTGTGTTTATGACCATTGTGTTTCCGACCAGTGTGCTTCCGAACACTGTGTTTCTGACCAGTGTGTATCTGACCACTGTGTTTCTGACCACTGTGTTTCTGACCAGCGTGTCTCTGACCACGGTGTTTCCGACCAGTGTGTTGCTGACCACTGTAGTTCTGTCCACTGTGTTTCTGATCATTGTGTTTATGACCACTGTGTTTCTGACCATTGTGTTTCTGACCAGTGTGTTTCTGACCACTGTGTTCTGTCCAGTGTGTTTCTTAACGGTGTGTTTCAGACCACTGTGTTTCTGACCAGTGTGCTTCTGACCACTGTGTTTCTGACCAGTCTGTTTCTGACCAGTGTGTTTGTGACCACTGTGTTTCTGACCACTGTGTTTATGACCAGTTTTTTTCTGACCAGTGCGTTTTTTACCAGTGTGTTTCTGACCAGTGTGTTTCTGACCACGGTGTTTCTGACCTCCGTGTCTCTGACCAGTGAGATTCTGACGAGTGTGTTTCTGACCACTATGTTTTTTCCCACTGTGATTCTGACCAGTGTGTTTCTGACCAGAGTGTTTCTGGCCACTGTGTTTCTTACCACTGTAAGTCTGACCAGTATGTTTCTGACCACTGCATTTCTGACCACGTAGTTGTAACCAGTCTGTTTCTGACCAGTGCGTTTCTGACCAATGTGTTTCTGACCACTGTGTTTATGACCACTTTGTTTCTGACCATTGTGTTTCCGACAACCGTGTTTCTGACCAGTGTGCTTCAGCCAGTGTGTTTCTAACCACTGTGTTTCTGACCACTGTGTTTCTGAACACTGTGTTTCTGACCAGTGTGTTTCTGACCACTGTTATTCTGACCAGTGTATTTTTGACCACCGTGCTTCTGACCAGTGTATTTCTGACCACTGTGTTCTGACCAGTGTGTTTTGTACCAGTGTGTTTCTGACCACTGTGTTTCTGACGACTGTGTTTCTGACCGGTGTGTTTCTGACCACTGTGTTTCTGACCAGTGTGTTTCTGACAACTGTGTTTCTGACCATTGTGTTTCTGACCAGTGTGTTTCTGACTAGTGTGTTTCTGACCAGTGTGTTTCTGACCACCGTGTTTCTGACACCTGTGTTTCTGACCAGTTTGTTTCTGACCAGTCTGTTTCTGACCACTGTATTTCTGGCCAGTGTATTTCTGAACAGTGTAATTCTGACCACTTTGATTCTGACAAGTGTGTTTCTGAGAGCTGTGTTTCTGACCACTGTGTTTCTGACCAGTTTGTTTCTGACCACTGTGTTTCTTACCACTGTGTTTCTGACCAGTGTGTTTCTGACCACTGTGTTTCTGACCAGTGTGTTGATGACCACTGTGTTTCTCACCAGTGTGTTTCTGACCACTGTGTTTCCGACCACTGTGTTTCTGACCACTGTGTTTGTGACCACTGTGTTTCTGACCACTGTGTTTTTACCAGTGTGTTTATTACCAGTGTGTTTCTGACCACTGTGTTTCCGACCACTGTGTTTCCGACCACTGTGTTTCTGACCAGCGTGTTTCTGACCACTGTGTTTCGGACCACTGTGTTTTTGACCAGTGTGTTTCTGACCACTGTGTTTCTGACCAGTGTGTTTCTGACCACTGTGTTTCTGGCCAGTATGTTTCTGACCACTGTATTTCTGACCAGTGTGTCTCTGACCACTGTGTTTCTGACCACTGTGTTTCTCACCAGTGTGGTTCTGACCACTGTGTTTCTGACCACTGTGTTTCTGACCACTGTGTTTCTTACCAGTATGTTTCTGACCAGTGTGTCTGTGACCAGTGTGTTTCTGACCAGTGTGTTTCTGACCTCTGTGTTTCTGACCTCTGTGTATCTAAACAGTATGCTTCTGACTAGTGTGTTTCTGACCACTGTGTTTCTGACCAGTGTGTTTCTGACCACTGTGTTTCTGACCATTGTGTTTCTGACCAGTGTGTTTCTGACCACTGAGTTCTGTCCAGTGTGTTTTTTAACAGTGTGTTTCTGACCACTGTGTTTCTGACCAGTGTGTTTCTGACCACTGTGTTTCTGACCATTGTGTTTCTGACCAGTGTGTTTCTGACCACTGAGTTCTGTCCAGTGTGTTTTTTAACAGTGTGTTTCTGACCACTATGTTTCTGACCAGTGTGTTTCTGACCACTGTGTTTCTGACCAGTGTGTTTCTGACCACTGTGTTTCTGACCACTGTGTTTCTGACCACTGTGTTTCTGACCACTGTGTTTCTGTCCACTGTGTTTCTGAGCACTGTGTTTCTGACCAGTGTGTTTCTGACCACTGTGTTTCTGACCACTGTGTTTCTGACCACTGTGTTTCTGACCACTGTGTTTCTGACCACTGTGTTTCTGACCAGTGTGTTTCTGACCACTGTTTTCCTGACCAGTGTGTTTCTGACCACGGTGTTTCTGACCAGTGTGTTTCTGACCTGTGTGTTTCTGACCACTGTGTTTATGACCAGTCTGTTTCTGAGCAGTGTCTTTCTGACCACTGTGTTTCTGACCACTGTGTTTCTGACCAGTGTGTTTCTGACCA
>SZWC01000192.1:492078-506533 GCA_023375785.1 Penium margaritaceum
TGTGTTTCTGACCAGTGTGTTTCTGACCAGTGTGTTTCTGACCACTGTGTTTCTGACCAGTGTGTTTCTGACCAGTGTGTTTCTGACCACTGTGTTTCTGACCACTGTGTTTCTGACCAATGTTTTTCTGACCAGTGTGTTTCTGACCAGTGTGTTTCTGACCAGTGTGTTTCTGACCACTGTGTTTCTGACCCCTGTGTTTCCATGAGTGTGTTTCCGACCAGTGTGTTTCTGACCACTGTATTTTTGACCAGTGTGCATCTGACCAGCGTGTTTCCGACCACTGTGTTTCTAACCCGTGTCTTTCTGACCACTGTGTTTCTGACCACTGTGTTTCTGACCACTGTGTTTCTAACCAGTGTGTTTCTGACCAGTGTGTTTATGACCACTGTGTTTCTGACCAGTGTGTTTCTGACCACTGTGTTTCTGACCTCTGTGTTTCTGACTACTGTGTTTCTGACCACTGTGTTTCTGACCATTGTGTTTCTGACCAGTGTGTTAATGACCACCTTGTTTCTGACCACTGTGTTTCTGACCACTGTGTTTCTGACCACTGTGTTTCTAACCACTGTGTTCTTGACCACTGTGTTTCTGACCACCGTGTTTTTGACCACTGTGTTTCTTACCACAGTGTTTCTGACCAATGTGTTTCTGACCACTGTGTTTCTGACCACTGTATTTCTGACCAGTGTGTTTCTGACCAGTGTGTTTCTGACCAGTGTGTTTCTGATCCGTGTGTTTCTGACCACTGTGTTTCTGACCATTGTGTTCCTGACCAGTGTGTTTCTGTCCACTGTGTTTCTTACCACTGTGTTTCTGACCAGTGTGTTTCTGACCAGTGTGTTTATGACCATTGTGTTTCCGACCAGTGTGTTTCTGACCACTGTGTTTCTGACCAGTGTGTTTCTGACCACTGTGTTTCTGACCAGTGTGTTTCTGACCACTGTGTTTCTGACCACTGTGTTTCTGACCACTGTGTTTCTGACCAGTGTGTTTATGACCACTGTGTTTCCGACCAGTGTGTTTCTGACCACTGTGTTTCTGACCAGTGTGTTTCTGACCACTGTGTTTCTGACCAGTGTGTTTCTGACCACTGTGTTTCTGACCACTGTGTTTCTGACCACTGTGGTTTTGACCACCGTGTTTCTGACCAGTGTGTTTCTGACCATTGTGTTTCTGGCCACTGTGTTTCTGACCAATGTGTTTCTGACCAGTGTGTTTCTGACTAGTGTGTTTCTGACCAGTGTGTTTCTGACCAGTGTGTTTGTAACCATTGTGTTTCTGACCCCTGTGTTCGGACCAGTGTGTTTCTGACCAGTGTGTTTCTGACCACTGTTTTTTTTACCAGTGTGTTTCTGACCAGTGTGTTTCTGACCAGTGTGTTTCTGACCCGTGTGTTTCTGACCACTGTGTTTCTCACCTTTGTATTTCTGACCAATGTGTTTCTCACCTGTGTTTTTCTGACCACTGTGTTTCTTACAACTGTGTTTCTGACCAGTGTGTTTCTGACCAGTGTGTTTCTGACCACTGTATTTCTGACCACTGTGTTTCTGACCAGTGTCTTTCCGACCAGTGCGTTTCTGACCACTGTGTTTCTGACCACTGTGTTTCTTTCCACTGTGTTTCTGACCACTGTGTTTTCTGACCACTGTGTTTCTGACCATTGTGTTTCTGACCACTGTGTTTCTGACCTCTGTGTTTCTGACCAGTGTGTTTCTGACCAATGTGTTTCTGACCAGTGTGTTTCTGACCTGTGTGTTTCTGACCAGTGTGTTTCTGACCATTGTGTTTCTGACCACTGTGTTTCTGATCAGTGTGTTTCTGACCAATGTGTTTCTGACCAGTGTGTTTCTGACCTGTGTGTTTCTGACCAGTGTGTTTCTGACCATTGTGTTTCTGACCACTGTGTTTCTGATCAGTGTGTTTCTGACCAATGTGTTTCTGACCAGTGTGTTTCTGACCTGTGTGTTTCTGACCAGTGTGTTTCTGACCATTGTGTTTCTGACCACTGTGTTTCTGATCAGTGTGTTTCTGACCAATGTGTTTCTGACCAGTGTGTTTCTGACCTGTGTGTTTCTGACCAGTGTGTTTCTGACCATTGTGTTTCTGACCACTGTGTTTCTGATCAGTGTGTTTCTGACCAATGTGTTTCTGACCAGTGTGTTTCTGACCTGTGTGTTTCTGACCAGTGTGTTTCTGACCAGTGCGTTTCTGACCAGTGTGTTTCAGACCAGTGTGTTTCTGACCAGTGTGTTTCCGACCACTGTATTTCTGACCACTGTGTTTCTGACCAGTGTGTTTCTGACCAGTGTGTTTCTTACCAGTGTGTTTCTGACCATTGTGTTTCTGACCAATGTGTTTCTGACCAGTGTGTTTCAGACCAGTGTGTTTCTGACCAGTGTGTTTCTGACCACTGTGTTTCTGACCCCTGTGTTTCTGACCAGTGTGTTTTTGACCAGCGTGTTTCTGACCACTCTAGTTTTGACCAGTATGGTTCTGACCAGTGTGTTTCTGACCACTGTGTTTCTGACCCGTGTCTTTCTGACCATTGTGTTTCTGATCACAGTGTTTCTTACGAGTGTGTTTCTGACAATTGTGTTTCTTACAACTGTGTTTCTGACCAGTGTGTTTCTGACCAGTGTGTCTATAACCACTGTGTTTCTAACCAGTGTGTTTCTGACCAGTGTGTTTCTGACCAGTGTGTTTCTGACCAGTGTGTTTCTGACCAGTGTGTTTATAACCACTTTGTTTCTGACCACTGTGTTTCTGACCACTATGTTTACGATCACTGTGTTTCTGACCACTGTGTTTCTGACCACTGTGTTTCTGACCACTGTGTTTCTGACCAGTGTGTTTCTGATCACTGCGTTTCTGACCACTGTGTTTCTGACCACCGTGTTTCTGACCACTGTGTTTCTGACCACTGTGTTTCTGACCGCTGTGTTCCTGACCACTGTGTTTCTGACCACCGTGTTTCTGACATGTGTGTTTCTGACCACTGTGTTTCTGACAAATGTGTTGCTGACCACTGTGTTTCCGACCACTGTATTTATGACCACTGTGTTTCTGACCACGGTGTTTCTGACCAGTGTGTTTCTGTCCACTGTGTTTCTGATCAGTGTGTTTCTGACCACTGTGTTTCTGACCAGTGTGTTTCTAACCACTGTGTTTCTGACCACTCTGTTTCTGACAAGTGTGTTTCTGACCAATGTGTTTCTGACCACTGTGTTTCTGACCACTGTGTTTCTGACCAATGTGTTTCCGACCAGTGTGTTTCTGACCAGTGTGTTTCTGACCAGTGTGTTTCTGACCACTTTAATTCTGACCACTGTGTTTCTGACCATTGTTTTTCTGACGACTGTGTTTCTGAGCAGTGTGTTTCTGAGCAGTGTGTTTCTGACCACTGTGTTTCTGACCACCGTGTTTCTGACCACTGTGTTTCTGACCACTGTGTTTCTGACCAATGTGTTCCTGAACAGTGTGTTTCGTACCAATGTGTTTTTTGCCACTGTGTTTCTGACCAGTGTGTTTCTCACCAGTGTGTTTCTGACCAGTGTGTTCCTGGCCACTGTGTTTCTGACCACTGTGTTTCTGACCACTGTGTTTCTGACCACGGCGTTTCTGACCACTGTGTTTATGAGCAGTGTGTTTCTGACCAGTGTGTTTTTGACCAGTGTGTTTCTGACCAGTGTGTCTCTGAACACTGTATTGCCGACCACCGTGTTTCTGATCACTGTGTTTCTGACCACTGTGTATATGACCACCGTGCTTCTGACCAGTGTGTTTCTGACCAATGTTTTGCTGACCACTGTGTTTCTGACCAGTGTGTTTCTCACCAGTGTGTTTATGACCACTATGTTTCTCGCCAGTGTGTTTCTGACCATTGTGTTTATGACCACTATGTTTCTGACCACCGTGTTTCTGACCACTGTGTTTCTGACCACTATGTTTCTGACCAGTGTGTTTCTGACCACTGTGTTTCTGACTAGTGTGTTTCTAACCACTGTGTTTCTGACCACTGTGTTTCTGATAAGTGTGTTTCTGACTAGTGTGTTTCTGACCACTGTGTTTCTGACCACTGTGTTTCTGACTACCGTGTTTCTGATCAGCGTGTTTCTGACCACTGTGTTTCTTACCACTGAGTTTCTGACCAGTGTGTTTCTGACCAGTGTGTTTATGACCACTGTGTTTCTGAACAGTGTGGTCCTGACCACTTAATTTCTGACCACTGTGTTTCTGACCAGAGTGTTTATGACCAGTGCGTTTCTGACCACTGTGTTTCTGACCACTGTGTTTCTGACCAGTGTGTTTCTGACCAGTGCGTTTCTGAGCAGTGTGTTTCTGTCCACTGTGTCTCGGACCACAGTGTTTCTTACCAGTGTGTTTCTGAACATTGTGTTTCTGACCAGTATGTTTCTGACCACTGTGTTTCTGACCAGTGTGTTTCTGAACACTGTGTTGCTGACCAGTGTGTTGCTGACCACTGTGTTTCTGACCACTGTGTTTCTGACTACTGTGTTTCTGATCAGCGTGTTTCTGACCACTGTGTTTCTTACCACTGAGTTTCTGACCAGTGTGTTTCTGACCAGTGTGTTTCTGACCAGTGCGTTTCTGAGCAGTGTGTTTCTGTCCACTGTGTCTCGGACCACTGTGTTTCTGACCAGTGTGTTTCTGAACACTGTGTTGCTGACCAGTGTGTTGCTGACCACTGTGTTTCTGTCCACTGTGTTTCTGACCAGTGTGTTTCTGACCACTGTGTTTCTGACCAGTGTGTTTCTGACCACTGTGTTCTGACCACTGTGTTTCTGACCAGTGTCTTTCTGACCACTATGTTTCTAGCCATTGTGTTTCTGACCACTGTGTTTTTTACCACTGTGTTTATGACCACCTTGTTTATGACCACTGTGTTTCTGACCAGTGTGTTTTTTACCAGTGTGTTTCTGACCACTGTGTTTATGACCACTGTGTTTCTGACCAGTGTGTTTCTGACCAGTGTGTTACTGACCAGTGTGTTTCCGACCACTGTGTTTCGGACCACTGTGTTTCTGACCACGGTGTTTCTCACCAGTGTCTTTCTGACCAGTGCGTTTCTGAGCAGTGTGTGTCTGACCACTGTGTTTATGCCCACTGTGTTTATGACCATTGTGTTTCTGAACACTGTGTTTCTGACCAGTGTGTTTCCGACCACTGTGTTTCTGACCACTGTGTTTCTGACCACTGTGTTTCTGACCACTGTGTTTCTTACCAGTGTGTTTCTGACCGGTGTGTATCTGACCACTGTGTTTCTGACCAGTGTGTTGCTGAGCACTGTATTTCAGTCCAGTGTGTTTCTCACCCGTGTGTTTCCGACCACTGTGTTTCTGAGCAGTGTGTTTCTGACCAGTGTGTTTGTGACCACTTTGTTCTGACCAGTGTGTTTCTGACCACTGTGTTCCCGACCATGTTTTTCGGACCACCGTGTTTCTGACCTGTGTGTTTCTGACAACTTTGTTTCTGACCACTGTGTTTCAGACCCCTGTGTTTCTGACCAGTGTGTTTCTGACCACTGTGTTTCTGATCACTGTGTTTCTGACCAGTGTGTTTCTGACCAGTGTGTTTCTGACCAGTGTTTTTCTGACCAGTGTGTTTCTGACCAGTGTGTTTCTGACCAATGTGTTTCTGACCCCTGTGTTTCTGACCAGTATGTTTCTGACCAGTGTGCTTCTGACTTTCAGAAGAATGTAGATGTGGGAACAGCAGCAGTAGAAGCAGGCAGAAGCATCAGGACATGAAAGTGTACGTCACCATAGTGACGTAAGGAAGAGCGGTTCGAGGAGTTATCCACGGGAGCTGATAGAGGCCGAGACGCGAGGTAGTCGAGGTAGGCAAACTGGAGAGAGAGAGAGCTGGAGAGATGGTAGACGCTTGGCGGAGTAAAAAGGGGCTGAGCGAAGGAGCGAGAGTGACAGAGCAAAGGGGTGTGAGAGGCTGGCGAAGACAAGAAATGCGAGGATGGAGCAGAGCGAAGACACGGCGGCGAAGCCGCGGAACCAAGGGGGAACAGGATGAGCATAACTGTTCTGGTTAATTTTGAGGGAATGAACCTCCTCGGTATATATGGACAGAACAGGACAAAGGCATGTGCAACGGCTTCTTTCCACTAGCCGAACGTGGGTGACAGGTGTCACTTTATTAGGGGATGACTCGGTCTCTGTTGGTTCAATGGTCCTGAGATTCTACCGTTGGTGACCGAGGTGGTTTGGACATGAGCCTGAACTGTTATTGAGAAAGGCCAATCTTTTCCTGGCTGAGTGATCAGAGTGAGTTTCTTTGATGCCAATTTCTGACACCCCCCTTGAAACTCACAATGGTCATTCAGGCAGTTCAGATGAGTTGATCCATGAGTACTTTTAGTCCTCTTCTGTTGAGGGTGTGGCCACTGTTGGTGGGGAAGGAGGACTGGGAAGATACATAGGGTGAGGAACCCTCAGTGGTGCGGATCCTTGTGCCGAGCAGAGCGGAAGCGGATGATGGCGGAGGAACGATGGATGATTGAGTGGGCGCAGTGGCAAAACCATGTGCGCGACTGATTTAGGGGAGTAGAATGCGGCAAGGGGAAGGCAGATGCCAACGCGCCGCAAGAAATCTGCTACAGGTGTGGGTGCAGGCTGCTGCGGAAATGGCTAGTTAGCTCGTGCAGATCCCAGTGTCGTTCGCAGATGCTGGTGGTTGCTGAAGCGGAACCGGATGATGAGGGAGTGGACGCAGGGGCAAACCGCGTGCGCTGATGGAAGCTTCGGCGTGGGCGCAGGTCGTCGCGACTCGAGCGATGCGACCGGGCGGATCCTTGTGCCGAGCTGAAATCGATGTGAAAACGGAGAAATCGATTGATTGACGAGTGGGCGCAGGGGCGGAACCACGTGCGCGACGGAATGATACCGATGCGGATGATTGATGCGAAGGCAGCACGGAAGATGCTGATGATGGAGGAGACAATGAGGAGGCGGTGTGGATGATGCTGATGATGCGAAGGCAGAGATGAGGCAGGAACAGGCGGCTGACAAAACTGACGAGACTGGAGCGAGGACGACAAGGAGGCATGATGGAAACAGATGATGGAGGCGAATGCAGGTGAAAAGACCGAAGGTTGATGATGACAGAGGAGACGAGAGACAAGGAGCGACACTGGTGGAGAGAGCCGAGATGAGAGGCCATACGGCAGGGAGGCAGGGCGACACAACTACTTCTTCTACGTTCAGGAGAGTAACGGCTTGTTCCCCAGTTGGCTCGAAAATGGGAGCAGGAAGACTGGTGGTGTCCGATATCCTGTCAGCTGGAAGAAGGTGGCTGTGGCAAAGGAAGTCAGACAACGGGCAGAGGCACGACCGCTAATGTCACGAGAGTGACGGCTTGTTCCCCAGTTCGCTCGGAAATGGGAGCAGGAAGACTGGTGGTGTCCGATATCCTGACGGTGGAAGTTCTTGCTGCAGCTGCTGACAAAGCAAGGAGGCGATGCAAAGAGGCGGCTCGAGATGATGGAAGCAGATGGACTGAGGATAACAGCAAGGAGGAGCAGATGAGGCTGATGGGACAAGACAAATGAGGAGGAAATGCTGGTGGAGACAGATGTGATGAGGGGCATTGGAAAGCGAACGGCAGGAACCTTCCTGGTAGTTGACGGCAGGCGGCGGCTCGATAGTTACTTGTGGCTGATGTAGGCGACATGTCACCGGTTGTTAGCCACGGAAATGGGCGCAAGGCCTTCTTGGGACAACAAGACGTTTCTTCAGCGCGGTGGACTCGTCAGGCTGAGCTGCTGATGTCAACTACTGGCGAAGCGGTGAAGCGCGGGACGACGGTAATGGCGGCAGGAGAACGTGAGTGGAAGCGATAAGCAATGATGACGGTAGAGCAATGACGAGGTCACGGGACTCCAGGTGATGTTACCTGAAGCTCTGATACCATGTCAGAAGAATATAGATGCGATAACAGCAGCAGTAGAAGCAGGAAGAAACATCAAGACATGACAGTGTACGTCACCAAAGTGACGTAAGCAAGAGCAGTTCGAGGAGTTAGCCGCGGGAGCTGATAGAGGCCGAGACGCGAGGTGGTAGAGGTATGCCAACTGGTGTGAAAGAGAGCTGGCGAGATGGTAGACGCTTGGTGCAATAAAAAGGGCCTGAGCGCAGGAGCGAGAGTGACGAAGCAAAGGGGTGTGAGGGGCTGGCAAAGACTGGAAATGCGAGGATGGAGCAGAGCGAAGACATGGCGGCGAAGCCACGGAACCAAGGGGGAACAGGATGAGCAGAACTGTTCTGGTTAATTTCGATGGAATGAACCTCCTCGGTATACATGGACAGAACAAGACAAAGGCATGTGCAACGGCTTCTTTCCACTAGCCGAACGTGGGTGACAGGTGTCACTTTATTAGGGGATGACTCGGTCTCTGTTGGTTCAACGGTCCTGAGATTCTACGGTTGGTGACCGAGGTGGTTCGGACATGAGCCTGAACTGTTATTGAGAAAGGCCAATCTTTTCCTGGCTGAGTGATCAGAGTGACTTTATTTGATGCCAATTTCTGACACTGACCATTGTGTTTCTGACCACTGTGCTTCTGACCACTGTGTTTCTGACCACTCTGTTTCTGACCACTGTGTTCCTGACCACCGTGTTTCTGACCACTGTGTTTCTGACCATTGTGTTTCTGACCACCGTGTTTCTGACCACTGTGTTTCTGACCACTGTGTTTCTGACGACTATGTTGTTAACCACTGTGTTTCTGACCACTGTGTTTCTGACCACTGTGTTTCTGACAACTGTGTTTCCGACCAGTGTGTTTTGGACAAGTGTGTTTCTGACCACTATGCTTCTGACCAGTGTGTTTCTCACCACTTTGGTTCTGACCACTGTGTTTCTGACCACTGTGTTTCTGACCAGTGTGTTTCGGACCAGTGTGTTTCTGACCACTGTGTTTCTGACCACTGTGTTCCTCACCACTGTGTTTCTGACAAGTGTGTTTCTGACCAGTGTGTTTCCGACCACTGTGTTTCTGACCAGGGTGTTTCTGACCACTGTGTTTCTGACCACTGTGTTTCTGACCAGTGTGTTTCTGACCAGTGTGTTTCTGACCAGTGTGTTTCTGACCATTGTGTTCTGACCAGTGTGTTTCAGAACAGTGTTCTTCTGACCACAGCGTTTCCGACTAGTGTGTTTCCAACCACTGTGTTTCCGACCAGTGTGTTTCTGACCACTGTTCTTCTGACCACTGTGTTTCTGACCACTATGTTTTTGACCACTGTATTTCTGACCACTGTGTTTCTGACCACTGTGTTTCTGACCACTGTCTTTCTGACCACTGTGTTTCTGACCACTGTGTTGCTGACCACTGTGTTTCTGACAAGTGTGTTTCTGACCACTGTATTTCTGACCACTATGTTTCTGACCAGTGTGTTTCTGACCAAAGTGTTTCTGACAATTGTGTTTCTGACCACTGTGCGTCTGACCACTGCGTTTCTGACCAGTGTGTTTCTGACCAGTGTGTTTATGACCACTGTGTTTGCGACCATTGTGTTTCGGACCAGAGTGCTTCTGTCCAGTGTGTCTCTGACCAGTCTGTTTCTTACTAGTGGGTTTCTGACCCGTGTGTTTCTGACCCCTGTGTTTCTGATCAGGGTGTTTCTGCCGAGTGTGTTACTAATTACTGTGTTTCTGACCACTGTGATTCAGACCAGTGTGCTTCCGACCAGTGTGTTTCTGACCAGTGTGTTTCTGACCAGTGTGTTTCTGACCACTGTGTTTCTTACCACTGTGTTTCAGACCACTGTGTTTCTGACCAGTGTGTTTCTGACCAGTGTGTTTCTGACCCGTGAGTTTCTGACCAGTGTGTGTCTGACCACTGTGCTTATGACCACTGTGTTTTTGACCAGTGTGTTTTTGAACACTTTGTTTCTGACCAGTTTGTTTCCGACCACTGCGTTTCTGACCACTGTGTTTCTGACCACTGTGTTTCTGACCACTGTATCTTTCTGACCACTGTGTTTTTGACCAGTGTGTATCTGACCACTGTGATTCTGTCCAGTGTATTGCTGACCACTGTGTTTCTGTCCAGTGTGTTTCTGAGCTGTGTGTTTCTGACCACTGTGATTCTGGCCAATGTGTTTCTGAACAGTGTGTTTCTGAACAGTGTGTTTCTGACCAGTGTTTTTCTCACTAGTGTGTTTCTGATCAGTGTGTTTCTGACCACTATGTTTCTGACCCTTGTGTTTCTGACCAGTGTGTTTCTGACCGGTGTGTTTCTGACCACTGACAACAGGAGCGGGGGCCGCAAGAGGAAGATGGACCGGGAGCAGTACAGCCGGGGAAAGGGATGCGAGGGGCACAAGTGCAAGCAAGGAGCTGGAGGGAGGAGAGATACCTCAGGGTCGGTAGCTGTCCATGGTGCGAGAAGAGGGTGTACCTGCCTGCTCGACAATGCGGCCGTTGCAAATGCCATACGCATGAGGAATGCGTAGCGGTGGACGGAGAAGGAAGTTGGAACTGTGTGTCCTGCCAGAAGATTAAGCAGGGGATTCCCATGCGAGTCGGGGTCATGCTGGGACAAGAATACAGTGCCGAGGTAGGCATCGTGTGTTGTGGATGCAGGAGGCGGTTGGAAGCCCAACATGGGAGGTGCGATTATTGTAGACGGACAGCACATGCTGCTTGCATCAAAACAAATAACGACGGGCGAGTCAATTGCAGCAGTTCTTAGGCGCGACCGTGTACAGGCACATCCAAGAGAGATTGCCCCAGCTTCTCCAGAGAGCTGAGAGGGGTGACTCCATGGTGTGAGAAGTGTGGATGCTTCTCACATAGTGAATGTGTGAAGAAGGTGGGAGAGAAGAGGCTGCGTCATGGGAGGCGCATTGCATTGTATCAATGCTTTTGATGTACAACTTCGTGCAGCGAGCCATGCACCACATGCAGAGGCCCAGTGTGCATCCGCAGGTGGCAGTGCATCAGCTGTCACCAACGGGTGACCTCTCATGCACCCGCCGCTACAAGATTATTCAGACGGGGCTGGATGGGCCTCTCTGCATGCCCTGTGAGGAGAGTGGTGAGGCAAGGCGGAGGGCGCAAGCAAGGCAGAAGGAGGCCGTGCGGCAATTGCAGGAACAGCAGGAAGAAGGGAGAGAAGAAGGAGAGTGCAAGATGGCCCCACGTCAGAGCCCCAAGGCACGAAATGAAAGGATACGGCAGGAGACGCCCCACCGAGAGTTGGAGGGAATGGAGAGGACGAGGTGGGCAGAGGAAGAGTATTCGTCGCCAGAACAGGGGGCTGAGGAATCTACGCCGGGGAGGAGACGAGAGCACCAACCACGCGGTGAATGATGCACCGGAAGGGAGAGGACGGGATGAACGAAACGAGGAAGGAGGATGGATGGACGAGGATGTCCAGCTTATTTTGCGGAGTAGGGTATAACAGTGTTAATGGTGTTTTTTTCATCCACCGGAAAGGGGGGAAAGGAAGGAGGGCATGGGGTGAAGATCTGAGAGAGGGGTCGATGGATGATCCGACGACCGTCGACCGAGGAAACGAAAATACGAAAGGAGCAGTGCGACTCCGGGGAGCGACAAGATGCGTAGGAAGATATTGCAACGAACACCGGAACCCGACCAGACCTGCTGAGAGGAAAGGAAATCGGCCCGAGGCTGGCTTGGTGGTAGCAACACCGCGTCCGAACCTCGACGAGAGGAGCGGCACCCGAGGCACCTTATCCAAGGGCGTTTTGATGTGCGAGCCGCAAAAGGGGGGCCAGCCAGCAGGGGGGGGGATCTGGGAAGGACAACGCAAAGGAGGGATAAGAGGGTAAGAACAGGAGGAGATTTGACTGCTGTTTGTCGAACGAACTGACTGCTAACGCTGAAGTCTGCTGAGACGCTCAGACCCGATGCCAGTGGCGCACAACCGAGTGCCCCACGACCGACTCCTGACCCGACCCCGGTGTGGGAGACTGGTCCAGCGGCCACCAGCACGACTGAGAGGTTGCTGTCCCTGTGTCAGTCCAGACCGTCGAGTGGGATCCGTGTCCCATCTTGCGACAAGCTAGAGTAGATAAGATAGGGCAGGTAGAGTGCGTGTGAGTGTGTGTGTGCGTGTGTGTGCATGTGCGCGAGTGTGCAACCATCCCCGGATGGGAAGGCCGCTTCCTGAGGTGCATGCAACGGAGCCATCATGGGTTGGTCCTGAATTCCCGCGGGAGCTCCAGCCACCCAGCTCAACCACAGCCGCCCGAGACTCGCCGGTGACCTTCTATGCCATCTGCAGCGGCTGCAATGTACCTCATCGGCTGGGAGCGCGGACATTCCTGGGAGTGATGCAATGGTCGCATCATCCCACTGGCGGGGTCCTAGAGCAGTTTTGGCAACCGTGGCTCCGGAGACTTCACCGTGACACCAAATCCCACCCCGTGGCAAGTTGGTAGGAGGTGGCCCGCCACGTCGGACGACGCGCTACAGAAGCTGCTGAAGAACGGGCCGAGGCATTCCGGGCCTACCTGCAGTACCGACTATAACTCTTCCATCTAAGAGAGCACGACCTGATGCACGGCAGTTCTTGTGCAGGCCAACGGGTTGGCGGGCCACTGGAGTTGCGCCGCACCGCCCCACGGACGAGCGAACAAGGTGGCATGAGCCGTACTGTGTTCTTGTAGGAACCAGTTCCGACCGACGATCCATCGACTCAGGAGGCCTACAGTTTGCATATGCTGTTGGGTGACATGTAGAGGAGGGATTTCATGTCTAGTGGGGGATGCTGCATGTGCATGTGTTCATGGACGGAAAACAACCAAGTTTGACTGTCCACATTGCTCTCTTTCCATTAAACAGGATAACTTGGTGGATATCATCCCATCCGGTGAATGATCGCCCGTTAGCGGTGAGATGGTGAGAAATATTATGGCCAGAATGACCACGGTGATGTTCAGGTTACCCTACGTATGACACCGAAAGGGAACGTGTTAGAAGAATTAGTGTCACAATGCTGCAGATTTAGTGTTTACCGGAAAGGGGGGAAGGAAGGAGGGCCTGGGGTCAGGATCTGAGAGAGGGGTCGATGGATGATCCGACGACCATCGACCGATGAAAAGAAAATACGAAAGGAGCAGTTCGACTCCGGGGAGCGACGGGGCGCGTAGGAAGATATTGCGACGGACACCGGAACCCGACCAGACCTGCTGAGAGGAGAGGAAAGGAGCCCGATGCTGGCTTGATGGTAGCGACACCGCGTCCGAATCTTGACGAGAGGAGCGGCACCCGAGGTGCCTTATCCAAGTGTGTTTTGATGTGTGAGCTGCGAAAGGGGGGCCAGCCAGCGGGGGAGGGGGGGAGAAGGGGGGATCTGGGAAGGACAACACGAAGGAGGGATAGCTGTTGTTGAAAATATTTCTGCTTGCTAGTTGATAGCTAGTGTTCCCAACCCGTGGTTTCCCCCACTGACCATCTGTAACTCGTGTGATGAGTTATCAACATTGACCACACACACTGAAATCCGTTTGGTCATGGTTTGTGACATATGCCTACTTTGGTTTGTCACTGTACATGGTTACCATGCCGTGTCATTACGTATTAAGGTCTTTGTGATTCCTTGTTGACAGCTAGTGTTCCCAAACCATTGTTAGCCCCCTCCAACTATCTGTGACTCGTGTTGTGAGCTGTAAATGTTGACCACATGAAGTGAAATTCTTTGTTCATGTTCAGTGACATATGCATGCTTTGGTTAGTCACTGTGCATTGTAGCCTCGCTGTGCCACTACATATTGAAGGTATTTGTACTTGCTAGTCGATAACTAGTATTCACAAACCATTATCTTCCACCCTGACCATTTGTGACTCGTGTTATGAGTTGTCAAAATCGACCACGCTTAGTGACATTATTTGGTCATGGTCCGTGACATATGCTTACTTTGGTTGGTCATCATGCATAACATCCACACCATGCCACAACTTGTTGAAGCTCCTTGTGCTTGCTAGATGATGCTTGATGTTCCCAAACCATTGTTTCCCCATATGACCATTTGTGATTTGTATTATGAGTTGTCAACGCTGTCCACACACAGCGGATTTCTTTGGTCAAACGCAGTACATATGCCTACTTTGGGCGGTCATTGTGGATGGTAGCCACACCGTGCTTATACTGATTGAAGGTCGCCCTACTTGCTAGCTGAGAGCTGATATTCTCATACCATTGTTTCCCACTCTGACCGTTTGTGACTCGTGTTATGGTTGGTGAATGTTGACCACCCATATTGAAATTCTTTGGTCATGGTCAGTGGCATATGCCTAGTTTGGTTGTTTGGTAGGCATAGTAGCCACACCGTGCCACTACGTATTGAAGTTCTTTGTCCTTTCTAGTCGATACATAGGGTTCCCAAACCATTGTCTCTCCCTCTGACCATTTGTGACTCGTGTTATGAGTTGTCAATGTTGACCATACATA
>SZWC01000193.1:41349-63401 GCA_023375785.1 Penium margaritaceum
AACTCGGGAGACCTTCGAGCAAAGGTTATCTCCCAGTTCCACGACCCGCCGGTCGCAGGTCACGTGGGACCCCGAAAGACCGGACAGGCACTCTCGGACCACTATTGGTGGCCAGGGTGGAGTGTCGATGTCCGTAAGTATTGCATGACATGCGACCCATGTCTTCGGAATAAGGCTAGTAACAAGAAGCCTGCTGGACTCCTACAGCAGCTTCCCATTCCTGGGACTCCATGGGAGTGCGTCAGCATGGACTTCATTACTGGTCTTCCGGACACGGCCCGTGGCCACGATGCAATACTAGTGGTTGTGGATCTTTTGACGAAGATGACACATTTCATTCCTACAACCACTGACGTCAACGCAGAGGAGACCGCTCGTCTCTTCTTTGAGGGTGTCGTAAAGTACCACGGCTTGCCGTTGCGCATTATCTCCGATCGAGATCAAAAATTTGCAAGTAAGTTCTGGCAAAAGATGCACGAGTACTTCGGCAGAGAGTCGCAAATGTCGACAGCGTTTCACCCTCAAACAGACGGACAAACAGAGCGCATGAATCGCACTCTGGAGCAGATACTGCGCATGTACGTGGACCCTGCCATGCATGATTGGGACGAATTCCTAGCACCGGCAGAGTTTGCGGTGAACAACTCGGTGAACGAGTCCACACAGTTCACACCGTTCGTGTTGAACAGTGGTCGGCATCCAGTGGTACCCTCTTCATTGGTGAAGAGTGGGAGTACAGGAGGGCAGGTCCCTTCTGCTCAAGCCTTTGCCGAGCGTATCGACTCCTTGTTACAGGAGGCGNGAGTATGAAGATACATGACGTGTTTCATGTGAGCCTGCTGGCTCCATACACGGCAGAAGGAACCGTTCAGCCACCGCCAGCAGTCCTGGCTGCCGACGGCCAATACGAGGTCCTTCGCGTACTCCAGCACCGAGAGCGTACTCTTCGGTCGCGGGTTGTCAGGGAGTACCTCGTCCATTGGGCCGGTTGTGGACCTGAACATAATTCATGGGAGCCCGAATCTCGGTTGCCCACAGGGGTGGTCAACGAGTACTGGAGCGAGCTTGCAGCTCGCACAGATCGACGCGTGGCAGGAGGTACCACCTGAACGCGGAAAAGTGAACAACATTCCCACAGGGCGGCATTCATGGACAGCGACCATAGGAGGTTGGGGATGCCCAACATGGTTGTCGCGCGGTCGCTCCAGCCTAAAGGGGGGAGGCCGCTAGCCGTGCTGACCGAAAAGCTGTAGCTTAGGTCCAAGTTCCATGCACGTGTTCATGTTTAGCTGGTGATTGAAATTATTAATTTTCTTTCACAATGTTGACAACTCACAACCTGGAATTCTCACTTGTTGGTCATGAACCGGGACGGTTCATAATAAGTGGGGAGGAATGTAGCGGGAGGGCCAGTTCGGCCCTCCCACCTCGCGATAGCGAGGGGGTGGCTGCAAGCCACCCCTCGCTATCGCGAGGGCTGGCCGGTGGCCAGCCACCCGCTGGCTACCGGCCGGCCGGCGGCCGACCGGTTGGGTGGCCGGCGGCCGGTCAAGTGGCCGGCCGGCCACCCGCCGGCGAGCCATCGGCCGCCGATCGAGCTGGTGGCTCGATCGGCGGNGCCCTCCTTGCAAACGAGCAAGAGAGGACGAGGGATAGGGGGAGCGAGGGTGAGGCAAAATCTACTGGCGTGAAATCGCCAGCGTGCCTCGCACGCGACGATTTTGCGCCAGAACGACAAAACAAAACTCGAAGTTCGTTTACGACGAACTTCGACGTAAAACAAACGGAATAACTCGTGCGAACACACGAGTTCGAGGTAAAAACCCCCGGTTTGGGTCCCAAAACCAGGGGTTAGGTAAAAACGGAAATGGGCCTCCGGAGACTCGAAATATTCGAGTCTCCCTGCTCTGGGTCGTTGATGACGATTGCCCCTCAGTCTTGCGAAGGGGGGTAAACCCCTGACGCGGACTGAGAACGCCATTCTGCGAACTCCGACGACGACTTCAGAGCAGGAGCTGGAGATCCGGCCCGTTACACGTTCACTCAATGAGTGAACATGTCATTGATGAATAGAACTGCATGCCAATGTCAGTGACATTGGGTCATCTTCTATCTAGTAATGATCGTACTCTTGGAGGAAACCATTGGTACCCCTTTTCAAACACTTCATTTATATGATAATATGCCAATCTCGTAGTCTCCTTAAGCAACTTCAACGTGGTTAGGATTGTGTCTTGATCTGGGTCTTGTACTAAAATCTTATGGCCGTGGAGGCAACATACAAGTCACTTGTTTGATACTTACAATGTCTTTGCACCCATATATTGGCGGTCCAACGAACCACATTACGGCAATAATCTACACTGCCACAAACAAAAAAACGTTGTGTCGTAACCGAATGTTGATGTGAAAGGAGTCTTAAATAGGGGCCCTAAGAAAAAAATATCTATCAAACAATATTGTTCCATCGATGCCCATGTCCATTGCCAACAACCCACGTTTGGTTAAACGCCAAGGCGTCGTAGCTAAAGGGGAGGGAATGTTTACGGCCCTACCGTACACAAGACCATTGAGTTTGCTAGTGGGCATTCGTGTCCTTACACTGATGGCCCATTGTGTGTCGACCCCAGGGGTTTCATGCTAGTTGGCTGCGGGTATGTTGGCAACCTCAGCCGGCCGTTTTCCGAAGGTTCTGACAAATGTCACCTCCTCCTAAAATGGTCAAAAATAGTGTCCCAAATCATATCAAACCTTTTATATATGGCCCAATTCCAGTATACACACTGTTTGGGCCTCCGAATTTTCTCTTGGCCAGCTTTCGCACAAAATGAATGCGTAACTCACTTGAAGCAGAAATTTCTTCCTGTACCCATTTTCCCCGGAGCGCCCAAGATAATGGTTGCCGCGCCCGCTATTGGGAAGACATTCGCGCTACATTGGTCTAATATGAATTATTCTACACAAGTGGATACACCAAATTTCTTATCCAAAGTTTTATTCCTTTCACACGATATCTTATATGAGCCTATGTTCACTGCTCCTTGATGTGACCAGATTTCTAACATGTATTTTTTAATGACAAGTAGTTGAGTTTTTGGCATGTAAATCAGAGGGGGTGTTGTTTTTGTACACTTCAAAGGTTGTATTTTGTTTTCATCGGACATGTTGCCATTGTTTTTTTATGCACATAACAAGCACACAACCATGACTGCCCTTGGCTGCGTTATGTGCTTGTTCGGAATGTGAACGAGCAAAAAAACCATCAAATGGCCCTACCGACCCATTTTAGGAATGTTTCACTCGTTTTCTACGTGAATGAGCAAAGCATTCCATGGGACACCGTTCTTTGCAATGCCCCCCTCCTTTTTGCACGTCGTGCGACAATGGGTTACACGACGAAGGATTACGACAGTGCAATGGTCGTGCGCGTGAAAAAAAACGTGTCGTTGCAGGCATGATGCACTGCACACCGATATTGCAGAAGCGAGGCCTTCTATTTGTTCTTGTCATCGCAATCACTCGCAAGCAGTGGAGAGAAGAACTTAAAAAAAGACAACCAGCAGCCGTACGATTGCCGAATCGAATGGGTAACATAAAGGTACGTTTGCAAAGACAATGATACCTTTTAATTCCTTTTTCAATTAGCTTGTTGAGAACTCTACTTTTGTGAACACAATGCAATGAGATACACAAGGACCTTTAGGATGGAGATCAAAGAAGTTCAAAACACTTATCCTATCATTTGATCTGATAATCTTACAGCCTGAGTCCTTTTACCAAAACATGATCCATTCTGTTCACCAACAACCCATTATTAAAACGCCAGTGGATGTGCAAAACAACCGTCATTACTTGTTTTTCTGTTAACAGTACCTTTGACCCACTAAAAGACAAGAAGAAGCCTAGTGCCATTCTCCACTCTCAATTTTGAGGACACGATGGGACATGCGTGAACTTCCATCCACTTTGTGACTACAAATCCATTTTCTGAGGTGCACACGTAGCAGTGGCGCAACTGTGGGACGGTTGCGTGCATAAACAAATGCGCATGGTCGATTGCACAGTGCATTACACGCTGAAAAAATACAAAGAATCAAGGCTGACCACATCGTCCCCGTGTTTTGTTCCTAGATCGAGGTCTCTTCAGCAAAGCGAATTCTGTAAAAACAAAAACATACTGAGAGCAAGGGGTGACAGTGTGAAGGAGCAAGATGTGAAGGATGAGAAGTTATAAACATAAAGTAAGAATAATCGTGAGTGTGTAAGTCATCCTCAACTCTTTTCGTGTTTCTTAAAGAAAGGAAAGGTTTGAAAGTACGGGACTTAATGTGTGCAGGCGTCAGTGTCTAATGTTTTCTTTTGATCTTGTCGGAATACTTTGGTGGAGTGCCATAGTGGGTATTCGAGGTATTTAAGTTTTGTTAGTACTCACCTTTTCAACGGTGGACATCCGGAGTATTAGCTTTTAATAGTGGCCCTCCTGCATATGTCCTGCTTTTCCTAGATGTTGGAGGTATTCTTCTGTCGGGGTGGTCATCATGTTCCTTTTCCACAAAATTTGAGTCTATTGTAAACTAGCTGCAAAAGCGATGGGCACGAGGGAAAGGTACCATTTTATATTTGCTGTGCAAAATCCCAACATCTGATCGATTTTGGACCTTCGATATTCTCGCAACCCTCCGACTTATAAATGGAGCTTTTCGAAGTAGCCACTCATGATGCGACCTCAAACGTGTCGCTCAGCTCGAGCAACAAGGATCCAACATGTTCTTACTTGTGATTTTTGTCATTGTATGCATGTGATTGACTTGTTCGACACTTGTCATCCAAGTACACATACTATTTGACGCAACTGATCAATTCATTCCAATTACCCAAACTGTCCACTCTTTGGCATTTCATCCCTTTGAGTTGCCTATGTTCTGCCTGGCGTAACACTCACTATTATAACATGTGGTGCTATGTTTTGCGTTGGCCCTAATCATGCAAAACATATCAAACCCCAAATCACAACAGGGGGTTTGTGCCAGAGGTAGAAAAAATGGCCATCGCTTGATCACAGTCTTGCAAGGGAGCGAGAGTCAAAATCGAGCGTCGGTCACATGACCCTCATTCCAATGATTATCAGTGACGCATGTCATTGGCTGAGCATGGCGAGCGAGGTGCATATGGCAGACATAAACATTTGCTTCCGGATATGGTGGCCTCAACCCTTCCAGTGCGTAGATATTCTGGCTACTTCATCCCAAATACAAATGATAAAGTACATCCAATTCCTTGATTGTTCTAATCCACATCTCGTCCATATGAAATGTCCACATTCTAGTTGTCGTAACAAGAAAAACCCATATACTTAGTTCAGGCGGTGGTGCACATGGGAGGAGCAACAGTGTTTGAACATACTTCCCAATACACACAATAAATGATGGGAAAAAATGATAGACTGGTACAAAGATTCAAGCCAGTATGGGACCAGTTAAGTCATGGTTCAATAATATGCAAGATGTTACGTAGAGCAAAACGTGGATGGTCCACAAAGATGAGGTGTATAGTAGTAGACGATTTAAGGACCCGAGATAAATAGATGCTTTGTGTTCATTTATAAGTGTATGTTGATGACAAGTGTCGAGTAAGTCAAGCCCATGTATAGGGCGACGAGGATCACAACGAGGCATATGTTGGGTCCGTGGTGCTTGAGTTGAGCAACGTGTGCAAGGTTGGGGTGTGAGTGGCTGCTTTGAGAAGCTCCACCAAGAAACATGGGGGCTTTGGAAACACCGATGCGCAGTTTTGTGAAAGTCCAACACCGTTGAGAAGTTGACCAAACAACATAAAAACATTGAAATGGTTTACGAGACTTCAACTGACCAATCTACAAAGTGTTTGACGTTGTCGTAAAATTTTGGAACAAACACCGGATGTCGAGGTAGCTGGAAAAAATGCCTTGACCGATCAACATAAAAATCTAGAAGCGGACGTGCGGTGGGCCATAGAGGTAGGAAAAAAATGTCCACTCACAAAGTTTAAGGATTTGTCTACGATGCGGACACAACACTTCCCTCTCTTTTTCCTTCAAGGTCCCGGTGCGTAAGTAGACATATAACGATGACCGTGGTAGAACTCGTTCATCACATGGCTGGCATCTTGATGGTTTTGTAGGGCACTCACCTTTTGTGCGCGGTGTTGTAACCGTGCCACTTGACGAGAAACTCTGTTTTCTCTCCACAGCGCTAATGTTGGAGGATGTCTTCAATAACGTACTTCATATCCCCGTCCACTTGAAGAGGAGCTGAGGGCATGACGTTCCTAGTGGGGAAGTTTAAACTCGCTGGTGTGAAAGATAGGGTGGATCGTCATACTGCCGGGTCAACAAAGTCGAGTGATGATGGGGCTTTGCATTCGCTTGATCTCAAACGGCCCCACCTAGTGAGGTTTGAGCTTTGCAAAGACTAACTCCCAAAGTTTTATGTTCAGCACATTGAGTATGACGTGATCATCAACGCTGAAGACGCCATTGCTATGACATTTGTCAGTTGTTTGCTTCACAGCTACTTGTGTCTTCATGAAGATTTGTGGCATCTCTATCCAAACTATAGAGAAATCCCGGCCTTCATTACAAACCGCGAGAATATTTCTCTGAATCTTGAACCATAGCAACATGCCTGTGGGAATTTTGCCGCAGACCACTCCAAACTAAGTTGTACTCATGGCGGTAGAAGTGGTGGAGTTCCATGCGACTTTGGTGGCCAACGGGGTTGCTACCCAGTCAGTGTTGTGTGGCTTGAATTAAGTAAGGAGAGCTTGTTCGAGTGCCTGACTGGTTTGCTTGGTTTTCCCGTCAGTTTGACGATGGAAATCTCTGGGTAACTTGATTTTAATGTCATAATGAGTCATCAATTTTCACAAAGAAATGGCTAGTGAATCGTCCATTCCTGTTGTTGATGGCGGTATTTGGCACGCCATGCAGCCTTACAATCTAATTCAAGAATAGCCGTGTTGTTCCTTCTACAGTAACAATGTTCTTCATCAAGTTGAAGTACCACTTTGTTTACTTATGTCCACCGCCACGAGGATGTCCTGGTATCCTTTATGAGTTGCTATCACAAATCCCATGTTGATGATGACCCCCTCTGTCAGAGTAGAGAGTGGTTGGAGTAATCCTGGTAGCCTCATGCGACGATGTTTTTGCCGCTCACAAGTGTGGCAGATTTTGCGGAAGGCTGACATGCTGGCCTGAGTATTGTCCCGCAAATAGTGTTTTGCTATCTTCTCGAGTGTCTTTCTCTTGTCAGTGTCCACCTGGTCTGTGTCACAATGCACCTCCAACAGAATTCGTCATAACTCCTCCTTTGGTGGGACGACGACCTGGCGAGTGAATTGTTGCTGCGCGTAGAGGTCGTCAAACCATAAATTGGTTTGTCATACTCATCCAGCTCCTTGTAACCTTGTTGCAAACAGCCTCATGAGGTACGGGTCTCGTTTGAAGAGTAGCGTGTTGACTTCAACCATCAGGCCTGGTCGCCGACTAAGAGCATCCGCTCGAATGGTTTTCCCAGGGTGGTACTCGATGTCGTAGTCAAGATTGGAATCAAGGTAAACCATCCATCGAGTTTGTGAATGGCTTGGGTTTGGTTGAGTCTTGAGATATCTTTGCAAGTGATGCGTAGTGTAGAAGATACATTGCCGACATTCCAAGTAGCACCACCATATCTTCAATGCATGCACAGTTGCAAATACTTCTTTTTTTTGTGTACCGTGTAATTGATGTCTGGTCTGCAACACTTTCTCGACATGTACACAACCGGTTGTTGTCTACTACCATTGCCTTGGAGGAGATCGGCTCCGATGGCTCGGTCAGACAAGTTGGTGGCCATGATACATTGCACCCTTGGATCTCCCAGTTGTAAGGCCTGTACCAAGGTTGGAGCATTTCTTAAAGAGTTGAATGCTTCTTGTTTGATGTCCCCCAGTTCCACTTGGTGGTTTTATGAGTTATATAAAAGGGAGGCATTGGAATTCAAGCGCAATCCTTTGCAAATCAAATGTAGTAATTGGAGGAGCCAAAGAAGACTTGGATGTTCCAAACATTTATGGGCTCTGGCCAACCAAAGAATGCATCCATTATTTTTGGGTCCATGGTCATCCGTCCCCCGTCGATGATGTGGCCGAAGAACTCGATGGAACGCCCACAGTAGTCGCACTTCAAGATTCTTCCCTATAATTTATCTCTTTGTAACATCTCAACATACTTCCAGGTATGTCAAATGTGCTCCTCCAACGTGCGTCTGTATGCTGGGATGTTTTTGAGATATACGAGAACAAAGTTGTTGAGGTACGGGCAAAGAAACTTGTTCTTGCCGCCATAAGTTGGAGTGATTGTATCTCTTATACAATGTTGTCTCGTCGACGTCCTTACCACATACACAGATCTGGTGATAGCCACTGCATATGACCATTCTGCTGAAAGTCAGGCCCCATGGAGTTGGTAAAAAAACTCTTCTTCTTGAGGGCGATAGTGGTGGTTCTTTATGGCGATACCATTGAACGCTCTATAACCCATGCACATCTGCATCTGCCCAGTTTCTGTTTTCAGAAAATGTACAGGTGCCACGTATGATGACATGAAGGGTGGGACAGATCCCTGATCGTTCTCCTCGTCTTGCTGTTTTTCGTAGTTTGGCCAGCTCGTGGTCGCTCGTTAGACAGGTCCCTTTCACCATTTGTCTGATTTCCAGCTTCAGGTATATCGAGTGGTGGTCATCTTGCCATCAAGGCAAATATATACTGGTGTGTTGCTCCAATCCATCTGCATATTGTGTCGGTATAAGAAGTCTTGCCCGAGGATGATTATATGATCACTCAGTGGCCAATTCCTCTAGACTCTTACATCTGACGGATCTCCAGTTTATAGCCAGATAGGGTAAGGAAGTGGACGGGTTTGCATAAGCCCATCAACAGTTTTTCCTTCAAACATCCCTTGTCTGGCCTACAAATCCGGCTTTCAAACCATATCATTGCTTACAAAGATATGATACGTTCCTCCGTCCTTATGTGATGGTACTGTTTTTCATCTTTTGGTTGGTTGGTTGCACTCGTTGTAACATCACTCATTGGTCATCCTCTAACCCCTCGTTGAACTTTGCGATCTTATGAACCCTCATTTGAGGCGATGTGAGCCGCTCACATGGGCGATCAGTTGGCGTAGTTTTTTCGGACCGGACAGGAGGCTTGTCGTCTACTACTCCCCTTCGTCGTTTCCAAACTCCTTTGCTTTTCCCCACAACAAATCCCCCTTTTTACCTGTCGATGCCGCTCTTGACAGTCACACAAGATGTGACCTGGATTTCCGCAACTGAAACAGAGCCGTTGATCGACGGCGTCAAGATCCATCGGAGACAATAATTCCGCCGTCTGTGACTGTCTCCAACCATGATACCATGCTGCCTGGTGATTTTGTTCTCTAAAAAGGTTTATGAATTATAGTCTAAATTTGGTCTGAGTATCATTTTTGTTTGTTTTAAAAATGAACGAGATCACTTCAATGCATAGTGTTAAACTCATTTTTCAAGCTAGGAGGTGGTCATGCTCGACCTCCATCCTCTCAATTTCCGGTGTCGGTGCTCATCTAACACCGGAAAATCGGGCGCTCGCGTGGTCGTCGGAGGCCATGCGAGCGCGTTTTGGGTTTCGTTAGGTTGGCAAGTGCCAATCCTCCTCCGATGAATCAATAAAACGTATTCGTTTTCCGGAAACAGTTTCCATCTTGTCGCCAAAAAAGGGAGTTCGTGGCCCAAATAATGATTTGACAAAATATTCATCAGGCTGTAGGGTAAGGATTGTAACTTTATTGTCATCAGAACGTGGAATACAACCAAGCGTTGTAGTCACGGCCCTCGATGTGATTGGCTGCTATGATAACTCGCAGAAGGTCATCTTGATTGGAGAAATTTGCTCGCATAGTATTTTTTAGAGGTCATCGTTGTCGTAGAATCAAAGTTCATGATGGGCAAGGCCATTTGTGGTGATGATTTTGGAAAAATGACCTGTATACTTTGCCACGGTGGAATTCTGACACAAGCTTTGAAGCATGTACTATGCATCTAACTTCCGTTCATTTCTTCAAATGCACACAAAGTGGCTCCACGTTTCTGGTGGCATGAGGGAGTCGTGCCACGTTGGGTTCGTTTGCTCGACAAGTAGTAGAGATGTGGTCAAAATGCTAGAGCAGTTGTGAGCACTATTGATCTAGCTCCACTGATCTCCTGTTGCCGTTGGATGGTCTTTATAGTGGACCACCAGCTTAAAGCCATGGTACACAAACGAGGTTGTGAGGTCAATCCTTTTTTTGTTGCTGACCCTAGCTATGGTGAAATACACCTCTTAACTCATCAGCCACATCTTCACAATTGGACACTTTGAGACTCCAACATTGAACGACTAAGGAAGTGCCGGTCAAAAGTAGAACCCACTTGAGAGTTTGATCTTTCTATCGGTGAGCACTGCTTCTCATACACATGAAATTTGAAGCTCCTCTATCGTTGCATTGAGTTGGAGCATGTGGATTATGGGACTTTCTGTAATGCACAGCCGGAGTCACGTGGATTACGTGAGGATCCCTGGCCTGTGGGCGGTTGGACGGGATGGCTCGAGGGTCAAAGACCCTCAAGTAATGGGCTTTGGCCCAATCAGCCAAGGATTCCATCTAATCCGCTACATTGGTATCAGAGCATTGGGATTCGAGTCAAATGTGTGGATGCCAAGGAAGGCTCACTCTTAGGCTGTGGGAGTGTAGCGCGTGGCCTGCACCATTTGGATCAAGTGGGGGTCTCCTGCCTGTGAGTGGTTAGATGGGATGGCTTGAGTTTGAGAGGCCCTCAAGCACCGTGGTTTTGACCTAGTCGGCAAAGGGTCTATTCCAATCCGTTACACTCTCAACTCCCCATAATATTTGGTACACGTTTTCATTAAAGGGAACCTGCCAAGTGGCGTGTCCCATCTTGCCAGATGTCGTCCAGACAAGCACCAGTGCAAGAGAAGGATTTGCCGAGCCCGAGGGGACCGTATCGAGCTGCAAGGTTGGTTGGTGCTGTGCCACTCGCCGCAAAAGCTGCCACGGCATCCTGGTTTGTCTTGAGAGTGAAGCTATTCGCATGTCACTGATCCTTCACCACCATAGTATTCGCTGGTGACTATTGCTTATCGTCGGGTACGCTTGCTCTGTTCATCCTTGCCATCGTAAGGTCTACAATCTTGGGGATGATTGAGATGCACTAAATGCTACATAGCAGACGCACATGAGTCCCTAATCTTTCCAAGTGGATATTGCTTTCCTTCCGCAAATAGCCCATCGCGCATCAAAACCTCCATTTCATTCCGACGGCCAAGGGTAATCCGGCCAACTGCCCTCGTCCTCCGGCAAAATTTCTTGCACTTCATGAAAACTCCAAACACTTTAAGGAATTGTCAACAGAAGTGTCACAACCTTTTGGTCACATTCTTGATGCATCGAGACATCTCTTGACGTATAAAGATGCATCTTGCGTCTTTACCGTGGATCCTCGAAGCCCTCCGACCTCTTATTGGAGCTTCTCAAATCTGACCACTAACGGCATGACTCCACATGCATCGCTTGACGATCAACCCAACGACCCCAACTATGCCTCATTTGTAACTCGACGCTTGTATGTATATGTTCGATCATTCTGACACTGGTCATCAAAGTACACTTACCGCTAGATGTTAATTGCTCAAGTATCTCTGATTCTGAATCGTGTTACTCCTCGCAACTTCTACGTGCTCACACTCTACACTCCGTTCGACATAACACTTGGTATCAAAGTGCAGCAGTGGTGGAGAAGCATACAACTACTTTGACCATCCGGAGGACTATTGTGAACTGAGGGGCGCCCGACGTGACGATCACACACCGAGCCCTTGGGATAAACCCCCCAACCCTCAAAACTTTGGTGTGTGGGCCAGCTCTCTGGATATCGCAAGACCCTCTCCTAGCAGTAAGACCGCTGCTAGTGACCGAGGTTCCCGCCGTGCGACTCTCCCGGCGGCGTTTGCACCAAGGTGCACTGCGGAAGACTTGTAGGACCGAATGGATGTGTGCAAGGCAATGCTTGGAACACAAGGAGAGTTGGGCAGGCAATGAATCTTTTAGACTTTATAGATCAGTACAAGGCAATGTACATGGACTCCGGGTGAGATTGACATGCCTAGAATAACCCCTGGGCTTCCTTATGTACCAGCCCCTATGAGCCAGCCGAAAAACCCTCGGCGCTCCGAAGCCCGCTACCAAGGCGCACTCATAAAAATAACACATGTGTCATTTACTACGCGCTGCGAGCTTTCCAACGCACCAAAGAAAGCCTCAATCCGTGGAGGAACGGCTAAGTTATGGCCGTTCGAGTCCTCCCCGCATGACGGCCACTAGCAGCACCGCCAGCGGAGGTCACGGCCACCCGAAGCACCCTTGCTTGCGAATGCAGCTCCAGCCGCCATCCTCAAGCGCCCATGGACCCCAATGAACCTTGCCTCATTGGCTAAGCGTCCATCCAGGGGCGCTTTGGCTGCAGTGGGCGAGAAAGTTGCTCCGCCGTGCTTGGGGTCGAACCGGTACGACTCCTGTTTTATGGAGGTGCGCCTCCCACCTTTGCACGGCCGTATCTTTCTCGTCCTTGCACCGAATGACCCGAGATGATCTTGTCGTGGTGTACCTCGATGACATCTTGGTGGACAACCGCACTCCGGAGGAGCACGATGGACGTCTTTGAAAAGTTCTCAAATTTGTATAAAGAGAACTTTTCTTTAGAGATCTTTCTAAATGCGACTTTTGTCGCTTTTCGATCAAGTTTATGGGCCATGTCATCAATGGCGGACAGTTCACCATGGATCCAAAAGAAGTGGCAGCAGTCATTGATTGGCCAAATTCAACCAACATTCGGGACATTTGAGCATTCTTTGACTTCTACAATAATCACCGGCGCTTTGCACAGGATTACACTCGAGTGTCGGCGCCTGCCTCCGACCTCACTCGAAAAGAAAAGGAGTGGTGGTGGGGAGATAACAAACAAGAAGCATTCAGTGCTTTGCGGAAAGCTCTGACCTCAGCGCCTGCCCTACAATTAGTCGATCCAACGGTCGACTATGTCATGGCTATAGACGCATCGGAACAAGGCAATAGCACAGCCCTCTTGTAGGACCATGGAAACCAGAAACAATTGGTTGCATACATGCCAAGGAAACTGCGAGGCCGGAAACTTGGCCACGTCACACACAATAAGGAGATGCTGGCGGTAGTTCATGAATTTAGGATATGGTAGTGTTCTCTAGAGTGCTGCCGATGTATCGTGCGCGCGGGATGTGATTAATTGAAATATTTGAATAAGCAACCAAACCAACCAACCACTCAGTCGATGTCACACCCGATGGATGGAGGCCATGACCAGCATGGCCGATACGACAAGGCATGATTCTGGTACGACGCACCCTGTAGGCAGCAGCGATTCACTTGCCAGGTGGTCGTTCCCCCAAACAATGATCTCCGCCACACGCTGCTCGAAGAGTACCACGTCACTAGTCTATGTGGACATTTCAGAGAAGATAAGACGCCAAAGAAGTTGGCAAAACACCGCTAGCGGGGCAGGATGCAAAGCAACGTGACCAACTTCTGCAAATCCTACGACATGTGTTGGCAACAAAAATCCTGTTGCACACGGCCACCTAGACTTCTGCAACCGCTTCCTTTTCAACCGGAACCGTGGAACAACATATCCGTGGACTTTGTCATATGACTACCAATCACACTTGATGGATATGACGCAATCCTCGTGGTTATGGACACGTTTTCCAAAAATTCTCACTTTATCTCGACTACAACCACCGTCACCGCCAAGGGAACAACACGGTTGTTTCTAAACAACATTGTGCAGCTACACGGCGTGCCAAGAACCATCACAAGCGACAAAGATGGGCAATATACTAGCCGTGTTTGACGCAAACCAACTGTTTTGCGTAAAAAACAGCTAGTGAATTAACCATATGGGGTCACCCATCCACGTGGAAGGTGGATGGGTGAAATTGGATTGAAGTATGGAAGGGAAAGACGTGGACAGATGAAACTGAAATATTTGTAGGAATTTGTAAATTACATGGAGAAGTACAGGAAGAGTTCTCTGAACCAGCTGTAGGAATGTAGCCACAAGTGTAGACTTGTGGAATCATAGGGTGCCCGCCCTAGATGCTGTGAGACTATGTCTGGAAGATCAGGCCAATAGTAGACTGCTTGCATGGGCACTAGCTTGCACTGAAGAAGGCACAGGCGTTTGTAGGAGGTGCATCCTTAGGCACACGCTTGCAGTGTCAGAGGCCGACGCTTGCAGAGGTAGACTCAAGAGTAGCTTCTTGGACACAACTTGATGGAGAAATGAGAATGTTTGAAGGAGTGTCAATGTATTTGATGATTGCTGAATACATTATTGACTGAATGGAGTGAACCCCTTAAGTAGTCCTGGGAGGGTCTCCTTTGAGGCTCTTGTCTTGGGGGTTGTAGATAGTTGCATAACCATCTGGGTGGTTACACAACCACTGTGGCCAAATGAAGCGTCACCTGGAAGGTGAAGGGTCATTAGAAGGTCAAGAGGCGCTAGCAGCTGATGAGCCACAAGAGGCTGAAGTTGCACTGGTTGTTGAAGGGTCACCAAGAGGTTGTAGGAGTTGTAAACCAACCACCCTTTAGGTGGAAGCTGAAGGGTCGCAGCCCCTAAGGGCCTCCAAGGGCACCTTTAAATCTTGTGGGGGCAAGGATCTGAACCTTGCCTCCCTCGATCTTTGGTCTTTCAAGAATAGGTGAAATGCACCGCGTGATGCACTCTAGCCAAACCCGGCCATAAAAACTGGGTGAATCTCAACACCCCCTCCCTCAATTGATGATGGCCGATGTTGAAGAAGAGCCTTTTAAGAATTGTGGGAAAGTTAATGACTTGAAGAAACACGATGGAGTCGGTTTCTGGAGAAAATGGTACTTCTGCAGTGGTTGTTGAAGAACTGGCATAATTTGTGTCCCAGACGTGAAGATGGCACAGATGGTTTGAAGCGGAAGGAGTTGGGTTGGGGGTGTCGACTGGATTTTCCGTTCTTGTTTTTTGGCTGCCACGATGTCCGTGGATGTTCAGAGCGAGACTTGGCTTGCTATCCCACCACTAGATTCCTTCGGATACCCCCCTTCTTTCTCACTATTCGCAAATACTACGGTCCTCGCAATATTCGCGTGAAACTGTTAGGGTTGTATTTTCCACCAAAACTGGGAGAAAGAGGGAGGGACACGACCTCACTCGAACGACAGGGCGACGCTCAAGCGACCGGTCGACCGGTTGCCTTCGAACAGGCGGTCAAGTGGGTCTGTCCATTTTGACTGATGGCTGGCCGACGGTTGCTCGCAATCGCGGGGTGAGATGCGGTCAAGGTGGGGAGGTTTGAGCAAGCTGTCCCGTTGTCTAAGAAAGACAAAGATCGCGTTGCTTGGAGATTTTGGTCCTGTAACGGTACTGATTTCTTATAGGCTTACAAGAACGCACATTACGCTGGAGAAGAAACTTGAAAGTGGGTAAGGAGTTAAAAAAACTGTCTGGGGCGGTTTTTCTAGGAGTTTTTTGCAAGATGGAGGTAGAAGTTGACAATGACCTCCAAAGCAGAGTATGTGGGAGCTCCCACTTCCACTCAAGGAGCACATGGAGGGTCAGTTGAAGGCTCAAAACTCCACTAGAAAAGCCACTCGCAATGGCAATGGAGAGCCAGCACTAAAGCGTGTGGCCTTTAGAGTGTTTATAGCTGTAGAAGCACTAGACGCTTGTGAGATGGAGTACTCCTTTACCTTCGATGTAAGGCCGGGTGATGTTGTGGCTGAGGAATACATTTATCATTATGTGCACGTCAAACAAAATCATCCATGAGCTGTTGCGATACGAGGAACACCTACGGAGGCACCACCGACAGCTGATTTTCCACTGTCAAGTTTTGGCGACGTGGAATTTGACGATGACAATTGCTGAAGGCCTGTTGTTGTGGATGCTCCGAGCAGGGAAGGAGTTATCTTGCTTTGTCGTTCAATTCACGTGCTCCCAGAAGTGGCACCGATGGAGCAGGTAGTAGAGGTGGTGCCGGAGAACACAGCTAGGGTGGAGGTATCAACTGCTGTGGCTCCAATGGATAAAACAACAATAGAGCTTTCATGCCAGCTCCAAGACTTGGATGCATCTTCATCGTGTTCGCAATGAAGACGAGGAAGGCCTCATTTTTTGCCATCGTTCTATGGAAATAATGCTGCAACAAGTGTTCATACGGTGGTCGGAGACTACACGAATGATGACACAGGTGGTTTGGTGCCTCCAGGGTACACAGCGCGACAATGGGCACAACACCGACGACAACGGTAGCTTAGGATTTGCTGATTGGTGAGGGATACTACAGTGGAGATTTTGTCGTAATCAGCCGCTCTCCATATGGACGCCACGGAGAGATGGTAGTCGTGTAAGGTCTTCTTGTTGAGCTTCTGAATCTGGTGATGATGGATGTCGGCTCTTGTGATGAGATATTGAACTCTGAACTTGATGATGATGATGATGATGATTTTAACCTTGCCCTATCTCGAACTTTTGTCTAGCTCCAAGGAAAGTGGTGGGCAATGTCACTAACCTTCATGAGCCAAGGAGAAGTGCTAAACGCCTTCAGCGTGACGTTCACCACTTGGAAGCACCTTCTCGAGAAGTGGGAGAGGTGTCGCCCAAAAAAATTCTCACCATGTCAATGAGCAAAATGGTGAGTTGCATCTGAATGCGTATAATAGTTGTGCCATAGCTAGCTTTGTCAGGTAGTTTTGAAGAATCCGCCGTGGTGATGCCTCTTGCATGTATAGGCAGATGTGGTGATGTTCCGGCCTTGTTGGCCAACGTTGTAGCTGATGGAAACACCAGTGCTCGCATGGAAGAATGTTCTTCCTTTTATCGTCCAGCTTCATCAGTTGGTGGTGTAGTGATGGTTGACGTGGAGAGAGCTCATGCTCTTCTGTTCCAACTTTGTGAGCTGGCTGCAGAGTGATGGTTGAAGCGCAAAGATCTTCGCACTTTTCTGATCAAGCTTTGTTGGTTGGTTGCATATTGATAGTTGAAACACAAGCTGCTTCACGCTCCTCTGTTCCAACTTTACTAATTGGTGGCGCAGTTACAGTTGACACGGAAAGAGCTTTGGGCACTTCCATTACAGCTTTGTCAACTGGCGGTGTAGTTGCGATTGATGCAGGAAAAAAAGTAGGCTCTTTGATTCCAGCTTTGTCATGCAGCACGGTAGGTACAATTGATGCAGGAAGAGCGTCACGCTTTTCTGTTCTACCATCGTCAGCTGGTTTGTTGTAAGGAGTTATAGCAGTGTCTCCTGCCGTTGCACACGATTCTGTTGCCATCCCAGCTTTGGCAGCTAGTGCGATGTAGAATGAGGCAACAATGGTCAATGCCTCCTTGGATAAATAGGCTATCTTCTAGCTTTTTCAACTGGTGTTGTGTAGAATGTTGTAGCACTATTCCTTATTGTTGCAGATATAACTGTGACGCCTCTAGCTTTGTCAACTGGCATTGTTTAGAGTGTTGCAACCGTTTTCGCTGTTGTCGCAGATAAATCTGTTGTCGTCCTAGCTTCGTCAGCTGATGGTGTGTGTAGTTTTGTGGCCTTGTCTGCTACCATTGTGGACAAATCTGCCGCCGCTCCACATTTGTCAGCTAGCATTCTGTTGGGAGTTGCAGTCATGTTTGCTACCTTTGTAGACAAACATGCTACTTCTCCGGCTTAGTCAGGTGGCGTTGTGTAAGACGAGGTACATAAATTTGCTCCTTGTGCCTGTCGTGTGGCCTTTTTTGTGCAGGCTTTCAATGTCAGCCTCGAACTTGAGGCGGCGGTCCAAGAGCCGCTGGGCAAAAGTAGATTTGACTACAGGGATGTTCACCATCTGCTGCACACCGTGAGAAGATAGGGATCTGGTCAGAACTCGCTGTTGAATGCGTTAGAAGTCTGCAACCACGTCTACATTGTAGATGTCCTTTGCCTTACCTTCCATGATGTTGCGTGTGGAGTGAAGCCTTTCTTGTCTCCAGAGGCCGTTGCCATGCCCTGATACCATGTTAGGACTTGCGGAAGGTGGATGGGTGAAACTGAATTTACATCTGGAAGGGCAAGGCGTGGACGGAGGAAACTAAAACATCTTTAGGAATTTGTAGATCACGTGGAGAAGAACATGAAGAGTTCACTAACCACCTCCAAGAATGTAGCTACAAGTGTAGGCTTGTGCACCCGCAGGACACCCACCCTGGATCCCGTGAGACTAAGTATGGAAGGCCCGACGTGGAGTAGACTACTTGCAGGGGCACGACCTTGCACTGAAGAAGGCACAGGCCTTTGTAGTTGAGGCTTGCAGAGGTAGAATCTGGAGTAGCTTCTTGGACACGGCTTGATGGAGAATTGAGAGTTGCTAAAGCAATGTGTAGGCATTGGTGATATCTAAAGGCATAATAGATTTAATGGACCAAGCCCCTTGAGTAGTCCTGGGAGGGTCTCCTTTGAGGCTCTTGCCTTGGAGGTTGTAGGTAGTTGCATAACCATCTGGGTGGTTACATAACCACCCTGGCCATATGAAGAGTCACCTGGAAGGTGAAGGGTAACTAGAAGTTGGAGGGGCACTAGCAGTTGATTAGCCACTAGAGGTTGAAGTTGCACTGGTTGCGGAAGGGTCACCAAGAGGTTGTAAGAGGTTGTAAACCAACCACCCTTCAGCTGGAAGCTGGAGGGTCACAGCCCCAAAGGGCCTCCAATGGCACCTATAGATCTTGTGGAGGCAAGGGTTTGAACCTTGCCTCCCTCCATGTAAGGAGGTGAATTTTTGGTCCCTCCAAAGTAGATGAAATGCACCGCGAGATGCATTTCACCCAAACCTGGCCATCAAAGGTGGGCGAATCTCATCACCTATGACTCGCCGTGGTAGTCAGACCCAACTTTGAACGACATTTCATCCTCGGATCGACGGCCTAACCGAGCGGACCAACCACACGCTGTAACAGTCTTTTCGATCTTTATGCGAACCTCGTGGGACCGATTGGGCACAAAAGCTCCCGACTGCTTAAATCACATCGAATTCCGCGACCTACACCGCAACGGGTAGAACTCCGTTCGAAGTGGTGTATGGAGGAATCCCAGTCCCATCGGCCTGAGTACAAAGCTAGAGCAACATTCCTACGGTTAACATCCAACATCGCGGCTTCTCCACCACCTCGGGCGAAACACGGCAGATGCTCACTAAGACGTAAGCAAGGATGAAACGAGCACCTGTTCAGCATTGTAGCGACAATGTTTTCGCCGCCGACGACAAAGTTATTATAAACTCGACCAACATCAAACTCCGTGGAGCCAACTGGTCAATGCTCAAACCCCGATTGTTGGGATCGTCTTCATTGAGCGCATGCAAATCCCCGTGGTTGCACGAATCAAACTATCCGAAACTATGCACGCCCATCCGGTGTTTCAACTCATCAAACTCAAGCACTACCGAGACCCCGGCAGAGGTGTACCTCCCCCTCTTCATGTACAAGTTGACGAGGATACCGAATACGTCACCGAGGGCATCCTCCGTTATCTACGCCGTGGCAAAACAACAGAATATCTTCTAAAGTGGCACAGCTACGACGCCGCGCAAAACAGCTAGGACCCCTACGACAATGTGCAAGGCGTTGATCATTCCACCAGAATGTTTTACCACTGTCACCGGGCTGGACTTCTACGTGTGCCGAGACGTCGCACCTAAAAGGGAGGGAAGTCTTGCGTACCAAACGTATATGAGTCCCTAATACTTATGAGTGGGCATTAATGTAAGTGGAAAATAGCCCATTGCGTGTGGAAACTTTGATTTTCACTCCGACGGCCAAGGACAATTCGGCGATCTGCCCTCGCCCTCCTGCGAACCTTCTTGCACTTCTTGACAACTGCGACCACTTTTAACAATCGTCGACAAAAGTGTCACGGCCTTTCGGTTGACTTCTCGATGCACCGTGAGATATCTTGATATAGAAAGACGCATATTGCACCTTCGCCGTTGATCCTTGAAGCCCCCCGACTTCTCGGTCGAGCTTCTCAAATCCAACCAGTCAAGACGCGACTCCAGACGCGTCCCTCAACGACTGACCCAAGGACCTCGACAATGTCTCATTCGTAACACGACACTCGTACATACATATGTTCGACAATTTCGGCACTCGTCATCGAAGTAGACTTACCGCTAATTATAATCTGCTCAAGTGTCCCAAATTCCCAACTGTGCTGTGCCTCACAACGTCTACTTGTTCACCATCTATGCTCTGTTCGGCAGAACACTGAAAACTTGCGTGAGGTCTTTGCATGATAGTTGACGCGTCGGTTGCCCCTCCAGCGCCGTTTAGCCCTAAGACCAAGTTTTACGTCGAACGGAACATGGATTTTTGACAGCGATGAGGTGCGGCGTGGTAGATGATCCGAGGAACGAGAGGAACGGATGACCTGAATCAGCATGAATTGTCTGTTGATAGTAAGTGTGGAGTAAGTCAACCTCGTCAATGAAGATCACAACGAGGCATATGTCAGGTTCTTGGCGCTTTAGCCGAGGAATGCATGCGAGGTCGCACCATGAGTGGTTGCTTTGAGAAGCTTCTACGAGATTTGGGGTGCGTCGAGAATATCGAGGCACGGGTTTTAAGAAGTATAGCTTCGTTGAGACGTCGAACGGAGAATATGGAAACACTGGTACAGTTTGTGAAACCTTTTTCTACCATTATGGACAGTGTTCGAAGTTGCGAGAGTCTTCTAGAACGGAACGTCGAAGGTCGAGGAAATTGGCCAGAATGCCATTGGCCGATTGACGTAAAATTCTGGAGGTTAACACACATCGGGCCATGAATGTAAGAACAGTTATGCCCACTTGCAAAGTATAGGAAGTACTCTATGTTAGGGACTTAACATAGAATGTCTTTTAGGTTGTAGGAAAATTTTAATGGTGTCTCCGGTAGAGATTCATCCGCCTCGAAGATCTCGATACCAGCAGTGGACTGCAGTGAATCCTGCCCGGTGTTGTTCGCCCCTTGTATTCTGTCACTATGTGTTCGCTCAACGGGTTTGGAGCGTGCGGCTGAACAGTTCGTTGATCAAACCTCTTGTTTGATGAGAAACCCACTAACTTTTCATTTTCGTGTGTTGTGTTCGCGCACCCGTGCTCGTGGTTGGTTGTGGGCGAACGCGCGGGATATTGATGGCGGACAGCTTTCTCGCTGTTGAATGCCGATTGCAGCGGACTGCATCTCCGTTCTGAAGAATGCGAGGGCACCTACGATTCTGTCCCCCTCAGGCGAAGGCAAAATCGCGTATGCGTTGTCTCATAATAGCGGACAGCGACGGGCAACGGCGATAGATTGAATGGGTGGGCCGGGTTTCACCCACTTTTGGAAGTCCAGGAGCCGTGAACGCTAATGTCATAAAAAGTTTGGCCGTACGTAAATCGGATTAAAAGGAAAACTACAATTTCGCGGACATGGGGGTGTTCATTTCCACTTCGCCTGCATGGTCGGTGCCGGCCCGAGCCGCGCCAACTTTGCAACAGAGGTATGGGAAAGATCCATAGTAGAAACAAGGCAACTGTGCGAGATACCCAGCTTTCCTTATCCACGTCTGAAATATACTCCAAAACTAAAACATTTCTCACCATTAATCCCGTGTTTCAGATTTGTGACACAATCAGCCCCCTCCTTCAAAATTTCAAGTGTTTACTTGCCCTGCATTGTGACGCCACTGCTCCATCTACGGCATAGGGGACCGGTTCATGTGTATTTCTGTTTGGCGGCAAATTGTCTGTAATTGCAAGTGGATGGATGTGTTCATTGAATGATTTTGTGAGGTTACTTTTAGCACTTGTCAAAGAGAACGGTTCCTAAACATCAATGTTGCGCTTTCGAGGCTGACCGGGGGGGGGGGGGGGGGGGGGGGGG